>OU898283.1:136330402-136631796 GCA_918026665.1 Diabrotica balteata
TTATCTGTATAAAAATCCAAGTACCAATTCTTAAAGCTTATATGAAAGGGAAGATAGAAGGAAAACGGAGCTCCAAACCATACACTCTTTAGAGCACAGAAGATTGTGAGGAGTATGCCAGAATTGTCGCCAAACATCCACTTCCACTAATTGGAAGGGCACCATAAGAAGAAGATCTCGTAATAATTTCCACCATGTCTTGTTACCAACAATAAACAAAATATCAGTTGGGAGAAGTTAAATGACGTCAAGAATTTGCTTGATATTCATTTTGGAGTCACTTGGCTCCTAAATCCAAGGTTGAAATACTACAAAACACCTTTATAGAACATGGATCTACCAAGTGTACTAACCACGAAGAATCATTCTGTAGTCCGCGAAGTGAAGAAAATATGCACTATCTGTGTAAGTTTCAATAAAATTTCATTAAAATAAAATTTATTTCAATAAGAATGACTTTTGATTTAACTAGACCTATTTCAAATGGCTTTGAGGCAGCGAAATTTGTATCAAAGTAACCAAAGTTACAGTTTTAGAATCACAGTTGCCATTGTTTATTTTTCTTTTTGGATATTCTCAGTAGATACTTGACAGACTATAAAAAATTAGTGTGAAACAAAATCCTCATAACATATTTACAATAAATTATAATAATTGGGCAAATCGTAACCGAAATAAAGCTACCACAGAATTTCGCGGTTCCTGTAAAATTGATCAAGATGGAGATTGGCGAATTTGATAATAGGCGACTTATATAAACTTCTAAACATAAAAAATTTTAAAATCAAGAGTTAGAAATTGCCTAAAATAGTTTTCGTTCATAAATCAAATGACCGAGTTGTTTTCTCTTTCGCACACACATACACACACTTTATTCATAGTATATACATGCGGTTCTATGATTGATGGTGTTTTTTAATGATTCAAGCAAGTGAAATTTAAAATAGCCTACGATTTGTTTGATTTTAGGAATACTTAAGCTGTCTGTTTTTCATCTAATTATCTAAACAGAACCGAACTTTTAGTCATATCAACAGAGACGGTTATTTAATGGAAATTCCAGAAATATATTCATAGAAAAATGCACTAAATAGTAAAAGTTATTTACAATATCATTCTCATTCAGCTTAGACATTTGCTCTTATTGCTATTGTTTATTTTTCTTAGTATTTATTTTATACATAAGCAAGAGCAGCGGGACGAGTCCCTAGTATGCCCAAAAACAAAGAAATTTCATTAATAACCTACTAGTAAATTACAAATTTACAAAAAAAAATTACAAATTACAATTCTTGGCTTAAAAGAAAAACAATATTTTAACTATACTATAAAACTGTCAAGTTGTTTTTTTACCGAGTTGGACCGAGGTCTTCTCGGTCCCCAAAGGTTTCGAGTGGCTTTTCGTTGGCTGTTTTCCAACAAAGTCTTGTCTCGAACCAAATCAGGATACCACGGTGGTCCAGCGCTTAATCAAGTATGGGTTTTACGTACAGAGTGTAAAGTTTACAGAATGACTGCATTGCAAGTCTTGAAAAAAACTCTCCGAATAAGATAGAGTTCTGGAGGTCGTTATAGGAGAACACAGAATCTCATAGCTGCCCGTTAACAAAGTCCGGCACAAGTGGGTTATTTTTACCAATTCAAAGCACTACACATTTTTCCACATTTAAGGGTAGTAACCACTGGGAACACAAATTAAAATAGAGCCCAAGTCCATTTGAAGGGTTAGCTGTTTGTGATTGGATTGGCATATATTTTTGTGTCATCATCGTAGAACGATATTTTAATTAAAACATAATAAGAAACATTGCTGGTATAGACCGTGAAAAGTAGAGGTCCAAGGACAGAACCCTGAGGCACTCCACTTTCCACGAAACTGTCCTGTGAGAAAGATTCGCCAACTCTACTTTGTAGTGTCGATCTGTCAGGAAATCATCTATCCAACGAAGTAAAGTACCGCGAACTCCGAAACTGTCTTACTTATGTAGAAATCTGCGCTTAGGTACACGTTCAAAGGCTTTAGAGAAATCTAGATAAACAATGTCCACGGCGGAGAATAGAGTTTCCGAAGATTCTTTGTCAGAGAGCATAAAGTTTGGTTGGCTTTTAGAAGTAGAGGAATGGAAACTTCAAAAGTCAATGAGGACGTTTGTATATGTAAACTTTCAATAACATTTGCTTCAAAATTTGGCCTGATCAAGAAATTCAGTCCACATTAATGTGAGGTCGTTTAGGTCTGCAAAAAATAAATGCCATTCGATTTGAGAGAGTTCGAAGTGTTAACTTAAAAAAAGTCGGTAGTAGCATATGCTACAATATTATTTTTGCGGGGTAGTATTTGATTGAACTGGATGAGAGTCGTTATAACTGCATGATCTGACCTTCCTTATAGGAAAATGACTTCGAGAGATAAAATCAGCTGTTCGTCATTAATAAGCACTAGATCTAAAGTAAAAGGTTGAGTATTAAGTTTATTTAGTTTATTTGTATGTGTCGCAAATCAGTTTCTATGTGGCTCCTCTCAATAATTCTATTATATAAGCACTAAAAATTCCTGAAAAATAAAATAAGTAAGGATGCTAGTAAAATGTTGTATATAATGTAACATCATTTAATAATCCTTTCCAAAAAGCAGTGAACAATAATAACAATAAATTATTAACCCTAATTAATGAATTCCTTCCACATTTCTCAAAATTGTTTGATCATTCCTTCTTTGGTAATGCTAATGTTAGTGAACTATAATTTAATTCAAATGCCTCCAATCGTTTTATGGCATCTTTTGTTAGGCTCCAGCTTTCTACTCCATAGAGTACTGTAGTATTTTTATTAATCTAACTTATTGTCTTTATTTATTATCAAAGGTTCTATTTATAACCCTTACAAATTTATTAAAGTCTTTATTACTAATTTATTTCACAATATTTATTTATATTTATTTCCGCGTACTATTTTATATTTTCGTACTCAAACTAACTCGATATTCAAAACTAACTCACTAATTCTTTTTAACAAAATTTACTCTTTAAATATAAAATACAATAAATAATGAATGCCTTTGAATTCGGACGGCGCCCCTCTGGAAAAGGACGCAAGGCAAACCGGTTTTTCAGCTGAGCGGCGAACTCACTAGAACAGAATAGAATAGAAAGAATATGTTTACAGTTATGAGTCATAATTATCGTAACAGTACACTAAATGTGTCTTAATTCTGTTGAATTAAGACACTCTTAAGATTACCAATTGAAAGTCGCAGATCCTTATTTTTCTTCTTCCCTTTTTCCATAATTTCAGATTATTCGTGTTTATAGAACCGGTCAAACTCTTTTTCAAAATCTGTAAATGTGTTCCAAAGTCGTTTCATAGTTGGCCTGTCTTCGTTTTTCGACAATCTCCTTCTTATTGTCATTGTTTTCATTTATCAGTATCATAGGTTGGTTATCATCATAGGTATTCGTATCTTCTTGGCAGCCGTCTTGTTATACCATTAGGAACATCTTAGTATATCTAATCGAATCTAAATGACAACATAAATCATAATATAGGGTATATTGCTTCTACAGTATTTGCCATTTACTGGTAAAGGAACTGAAACAAAACACATAGAAAAGGATTCGTGGATTGACTAAATAAAAAAGCTCTATGGAGAGGAAGAACAAACGACGCGAGAGCCGGAAACACCAGGAATTACGAGAAATGAACAACTTAATATAAATTTACAGGAAGTTCGGAAATTACCTCAAAACCTGAAGAACAGAAAAGCAGCAGGTAAAGACGAGATACCAAACGAGTTACTGAAATAGTGTGGAGCAGCAATGACAGAACAGGTAAAAACGTTAATAAAATTATAAAACACAATAAAATACCGGAACAATGGATAACGAGCAAACTAATTCTACTATTCAAAAAAGGAGATAAAAAACAGACAGAAAACTACAGAGGTTTAAAACTTGCTAAAAATTAGTTGCATAAACATTAAATAGTGTAGAGGTGCAATATTCGTTATAAAGCAAATTACTGAGAAATTACTAGAGAATCAGAGACCAGCATTTCTGTATCTCATTGACCTAAAGAATGCCTTTGACAGAGTAAGACTCTCTATCTTCTGTATAATAAAGAAGTTCCCCAAAATATTATAAAAACCATCGAAAACATCTACCAAAACAACAAAATGGAAGGCAGAATAGATGGACACCCTACAGAACCCATAGAGAGGGAGCGGAAAAAGACAAGGGAATTTATTGAGCCCATGTTCTTCACTTTAATCATGGATGAAATCATCAAAAAGCGTTAACAAAGGAAGAGGATCTAGAATGGGAAATAAAGAGTTAAATATTGATAGCCCAAGATGAAGATAGTCTGCAAACACTGGTCCACATGGACTGGATGACAATCTCATCTCAGAAAACTAAAACAATAGTAGTCAGCAAAGAACCAACCAGATGCAAAATAGAAATTGACGGTATCAGTAATGAACAAGTAATGGAAATAAAATACCTTGGAATTACACTGTCTAGCTATGAAGACCTGGACAAAGAAGTGAGAGATCAAGCACAAAAAGCAAATAGATTGGCAGGCTGCCCCAAACAACCATATATGGCGAAAGAGACACATTAGCACTGAGATGAAGTCAAGAAGTTATAAAGAAGGTGTAAGATTAATAATGTCATATGCCTCAGAAACAAGACTTGACATAGACACAACGCAAAGGCTACTAGAAACGGCAGAAATGAGAGTACTGAGAAGAATTACGGGAAATACACTAAGAGAAGAACATTACATTAGAAGAAAATGTATCGTACAGTGTATAAATGAAGGGACACAAAATAGAAGGGTATAAAAAAGGGACAAAAAAAGAGTGGAATAACCACATAAACAGAATAAAGAAGACCCGTTTCATAAAAATAGCAAGAGATAAGTCACCAATCTGCAGAAGAACGGCCACTCTATGGAGTGACAACTTTCCATACAGACATTGTTCTGCCAATGAACAAGCTGAATTGCTTATAAAGAGGAAGAAGGAAAAGTATTTGCCGTTTTTGTAAATTTAAACTTAAAATGTCTACTTGCGTTCCGACTCTGCTTTAAAGACACTCTTTTCAGCACTTCTTTGAATTATTTGTTCTGGACCAGTAAAATCGCCTCATAAAATTCTAAATTTAGGCAAATCTAGTCAGTCGCTAGACCAATTACATCGGAAGTGGTCTGGATGTTGTCTCGCGTCTTTTTTATCCCTTTTTATTTTCGTTTTGATATTGCGTAGACCCAAGTGAAAAAAGAGCAGGTGCGTGGACGTAAACATTTTATTTATAACGCCGATTTTAACGATTTGCTTTGTATTTTGAAGTTTGTGTACGCGTTATCTCTGATTTATTTTCGACAATTAAAGGTTTGTTTACGTTTGTTGTTTTAAAACAAGCTTAATCAAACGGAAAAATGTTGTTCTTCGTCAATTGGTAGACTGTTTTTTTTTGTTTTCGTCAATAGAAAACACCCTGGCATTGTTTTATTTACGTTTAGGCTAGGCAGCTATGGCCACTCTAACGAGGGCGGTTACATACAACATTACTATAAATATAGTAATATTACGAAGTTATGTCATATAAAAATATTTTAGAGTTTATGATACAATAATATTTTTCTAAAAGTCTAAAGACCTCTGTCTATCTAGTTGGGATTACTGAGAATGTCGCCTAATTGGGGTTTGAGATTTAGCTGTCGCCTTAATATACTGTACTGATGACATTCGGTAAGAATGTGTTTCACTGGCATGTTTGACAGAAAGGCCGGACATCTGGTGTCATCAGGAAGCTGTGTGTTAGTTTGGTGTAGCCCATACAGATTCTTCGTATAATTGTAAGGTCTTGCCTAGATAGTCCCGTGAGGCCAGTGTAAAATGACTTACAAAATGAGGACTGGATTGCACGTAAGAATGTATTTAGAAGCTCCTGTGACTTTGCCATAATCTCCTGGTGAATCTGCACGCTTCTGTTTTTAGACGTTTGCAAATTTGGATGTCAGTTGTTGATGTGGTATCTGTTGAAGCCGTTTCGACATGCTGATCTGCGAGTTTGTTGCTAGGTATACCAATGTGAGACGGAATCCATACAAAGGTAAGCGTAGAAAGGTGGTGGTAAGAGTGATGGATATTTTGTAAAGTAAATAATTCCTTAATGCATACAATCAAAACTAGAAAGTCTGTATAAACAGCAACATTTTTGTTCGGGATGATAATAACATGCTTAATAACCTGTAGGATACTATACAATTCTCCAGTATTTACGCTGCTGAAAAACGACACCATACATCAGACAGTAAATAAAGAATTAAACAAAAATTTAGGAAATATCGACCACAACAGAATTAGCGAGTACGATGACATAAACGTTCTGTGGAAAACTATTAAAGAACAAAAATCAAAAAAATGACAAGGACGGAGAATACAAAAGACTAAATAAAAAATTCGAAAAAAAAAACCGAAGCAAAAGAGAAATGGCTGGAAACAAAATGCGTTGAAATAGAAGAACTGCAACAAAGGCACGATTTTTTTAATTTACATAAAAAGGTAAAAGAGTTTATATCGACTACCAAGAGAAGGATTTTTCACACCATGCTGAACACAGATGGCAAACTGCTAGAATCAACGGAAGATAAACTGAAAGAATGGGAAAACTATATTAAAATTCTTTTTCACGACATACGAGAAGAACCAAGATTGGAAAATAACAACGAAGAGCCAGCAACTCTGAAATCTGAAATCATAAATGCAATTAATCATCTCAAAACAAATAAAAGCCCAGGTCCAGACGGAATATACCCAGAAAAGTTAAAATTAATCAGCGAAGAAAAATATCGAAATATTTGTCCTTTTATTCAATCGCATTTATAATACAGGTAAAATAGCCCAAGATTGGCTGGAATCAATATTCATCCCACTACCAAAAAAGCCAAACCCACAACACTGCAATGAGTTCCGTCTGATAAGCCTTATGAGTCATGCAGTAAAAGTCCTACTAAAAATTCGTACATAATCGTATCTAGAGAAAGTGCGCAACAATCATCGAAGACGATCAGTTTGGATTCAGAGCGGGCGTGGGAACGAGAGAAGCCCTGTTCAGTTTACTAGTTCTCGCCCAAAAATGCTACGACCAACAGAAAGATATATTTATATGCTTTATAGACTTCGAAAAAACATTTTTTGATAGAGTAAGACACGACCTACTATTAGAATGTTTGCAAAAAGTCGGTTTAGATGGAAAAGACATCAAATTCTTAAAAAACTTGTACTGGAACCGAAACGCCAGAGTTAGGATCCAAGGTTCCACATCCGCAGAAGTAGAAATTAGTTTATCAAAATGCTACGTCTGGTCGACTCTTCTATATGCAGTTGAAACGTGGACCCATAAAACATCAACCGTAAATAAATTGGAGGCCTTTGAATGTGGATCTACCGGAGAATCCTCAAAATTTCATGGATATCGCATACCTCAAACGAAGAAGTGCTGTATAGAATAGGCAAGGAAAGAAAAACTTTTCAATACAGTAAAAGTTAGAAAAACATCGTAACTAGGCCACATACTGAGAAATAATAAGTACCAATATGCCCAACTTATAGTGAAAGGAAAAATCGAGGGAAAGAGAGGCCTAGGAAGGAAAAGACTATCATGGCTCAGAAACATCCGACAATGGACAGGGCTAAATTTTGAACAGCTAATAAGAACAGCTGAAGATAGAGAAGAGTTTAAAATTGTAGTAGCCAACCTCCATTGAGGAGAGGGCACTTTAAGAAAAAAAATTTACGCTGCACAGAAGAGGAATAAAAAAAGTACACATAAGATTGTTTTTAGAGATGACTAGACAACTCCAAATCACTTTTGGAAGCATCAGTGTATAATACTTGATCAAAGTGATTATTGTGTATAATTTCGAAAAATGCATTTATCATGAGTTCCTACAAGGAGGAATTGGAAGGAGGGGATGGGATTTCTGAGTATAAAATTAATATTATTTGTTGTTATGGATAATATAGAAAATATAGGCTTTATTGGTGTGGAGGGTGTACTATAGGTTGTTTTGAATAAACGGTAGACAGGATTAAGGAGGTTAGAAAAGACAGATGCAACATAGGAAAGGCGAAGGTATTGCATTTTAATCCAGAATGGGGTTCATCGGCTTCATAGTACAGACTCTCAGATGGGCTGAAACAAAATGCGTTTGGACAGAGTGGAAGGGCTGTGTTACAGATATAGTTAAAGTATTCCAGATCTCTCTTGGAAGTGAACATACACGCAATGGTGCCATAATCTAATTTATAATGCTAATAAGTGTTTTATACTAATGAGACAGTGTTTTAAGAATATTAAGAAGTAGATTATTATTGTATTGAACTAAAAATATATTTTTTAAAAATTCTAAATAGTGTTTTTCTCGTTCTCAAGTTTTATGACTTGTCTCCATTTTCACCGAATGCTCAATATTATTCTAAATCATACCGCACGTTTTTAACAAGTATTTATGTTGGATACAAGTTTTATTATCCTTTTACCGAACGAATAATCTATTTAAGCAATAAACCGCAAAGTCGCCAAATATTTATATATTAAAAATGCTAATTCTATAAATAAGTAGGTTAATTCCAGTAAATATGGGTCGATATATTTTTCTTTTTCAAAAATAATATTTTTATATTATACCACGTACATTGTTTAATAATTGGGATAAAAAATAAACTGCCGCACGATTTTAATGTGGCAGAAAGATTTGAACATTTTCCTAACTGTTATTGAGCTGTATAAATAGTTGCTTTCTATCGTATTTTTACAGCACTAGATAATTCTTGACTAGCTATAAAAATTTGAGCAAATGTATTGCACTATAAAATTTGACTGCTAAATCCAAAATGTCACTTGGTCCAACAATTCTACGTAATTTTCTGACAAGAGTAACTGCTGGAAAACTGCAAGAAGGACGTTAGTTATTTTCATTCGCAAATATATGGAAACTATAATATTATTAGTTAATATTATACTATAACTAAAATGCAGAAATGCAGGAACTATAGAGAAAAGTCTGACCATCGTAAGGGTCGTAAGCTGTAGTCCTTGGGATTATTATCATCATCATCCAGCCTCGAGAGTCCACTGCTGAACATAGGCCTCTTCCTTATGTTTCCAACCCCGTCTATCTTGCGCCGCTCTTATCCAGTTTTTATTGAGTCTTCTTAAATCGTCAGTCCATTTTGTAGGTGGTCGACCGACGCTTCTCTTGTCTTCCCTTGGCCTTCATTCCAATAACCTCTTTGTCCATCGCCCATCTGTCATTCTGGTTAGGTGTCCTGCCCATCTCCATTTTAGTCTGGCTATCCTCTCGATGATGTCAGTCACTCCGGTTCTTCTCCTGATGTCTTCGTTGGTTATTCTGTCTCGCAGAGTTATTCCTAACATGGACCGCTCCATTCTTCTCTGCGTGACTCTCAGTTTGGTAGCTGCTGCTTTTGTTAAGGTAAGTGTTTCTGCTCCGTACGTCAAGACTGGGAGGACACACTGATCAAATACCTTTCTCTTTAGGCATGTGGGCAGCTCACTTTTAAAAGTTTCTCTCAGTTTTCCAAATGCTGCCCACCCAAGGCCGATTCTTCTCTTCAGTTCACGAGTCTGGTTATCCCTGCCAATCATAATTTCATGTCCCAGGTAATTATATCTATCTACGAGTTCTATTTCTTTCCCACCAATACTGATGTTCTGGTTGGGTACCAAATTGGTCATGATTTTTGTTTTCGAGATATTTATATTTAAACATACATTTTCTGTAGCCATAACGAGTTCCTGTACCATCTCTCTTGCCATACCTAGATCTTCAGCTATTATAAGTATATCATCGGCGAAACGTAAGTTGTTTAGATATTCTCCATCTATTTTTATTCCCTTTGTCATCCAATCCAAATTCTTAAAAGCATGTTCTAGCACCGTATTAAAAAGTTTAGGTGACATTGGGTCTCCTTGTCTAACCCCCCGTTCTATTTTTATGTGATTACTGTTAGTATGTAATCTGACAGTGGTTGTTGCCTGCAGGTATATCTTGTATAATAATTTGGTATATCTATAATCTAGCCTGCATTCTTTAAGCGCCTGTAATATTTTTGCTCAGCTCAACTGTGTCAAAGGCTTTGTGAAAATCGATAAATATTAGAACTAGAGGTTTATTGTATTCCACTGCTTTCTCTATTAGGGTTTTTATACTTTGTAGATGGTCATTTGTTCCGTAACTTTTTCGGAATCCTGCCTGTTCCCTTGGTTGATAAGTCCTTGGGATATGTAATGAGAAATCAAGGCTACTTCAGTGCAGTTTGTAAGGTAAAATTTAAGGAAAAATGGTCCCAGGACGAAGAAGAATATCCTGGCTTGCTAACCTGAGAGCATGGTATAGAAAGACCTTAATACAGTTATTTCGTGTAGCAACCAACAAAATCATCATAGCCAGAATGATTGCAACGTTCGGAATAGACAGGCACTCTAAGAAGAAGAATAATAGAAGATAAATAAGAGAGTAATGCTCTTCCATTATTTAGGTCGAATTTTGCGGTTCATTCTTAGATATTTTGCCGGTTTGTGATCTTTACCTAGTGATGTCTATGCACTGTGTCTTTTTATCATATTCTTCATCCGTATATGAGCTGATTTAGTTGGGGCTTCAACATTGCGCCTCACATGTTCCATGAAATCTTTCAGATTTCCACAATATGTGTAACTTTTTTTTTTGTGTAAAATTTTTCGTTTTTTCGACCTGCCATTATGTATTTTTTTGCATGTTGATTATCGTGAAAACTAACAAACTTCTATGTGACTTGAAGGAGAAAATTACTGACACTGACCTATGTAATAAGGTTAATTAGGTCATAATTACAAAACCAATAGGGCGCCAGTAACACGTATGGCAAAATTTTTTAAAACAGAATCAATACTCATTTATCGATTCGTAAAATGGCAGAAGAAAGAAAATCGTTGCAGCACCTGCCAATTTATTTACAAAAGAAAATTCATTTTTCATTGCGTTTTGATCCCACAATCTCCCCTTGATTTCATCTTTCAGAACTTTCAAAAACCTTTTATTGACCAATAGACCAGCGACCTATTATTAATGTATATTTTTATTTTGAGGGTAGATATAAACGTCCTTTCTCTAAGAAGGAACAGCAAATTGGAAGAATCAAGGGTCAACCAATGGAAAGAGTAAAAACATACAACTACCTTGGTATGAACGTAAATAAAAATTGGAACCATTCCCTAGAAATAAAATCTAGCATAGAGAGAGTAAGATCTGCAGTTCAAAAAAATGGCTAATCTATTCAGATGCCATGATTTATCAGTACCCATAAAAATCAGGTTACTACCGATGGCATATCTTTCCTATTCGTGAACTCTTACAGACCATACTTGCAAGATAATTAAAGCTTTCGAAATGTGACTTTGTCGTCGAATCTTAAAGGTATCATATACCGATCACGTTACTAACCAGGACGTTTTATTAAAAATTTAGTTGGTGACCACAATAAAAACAGCCAATATCGAAAAGAAGAAGGAAAACAAAGACCACGAAGGTGAAGAAATTCCTGGCTGAAAAATCTACGTATGTGGTTCAACACAACAACCACAAATCCTTTCAGAGTAGCAGTTTGCAAAATACAGATTGCCATAATGGTCACCAACATCCAAAAAGGGTAGGCACTACAAGAAGAGATATAGATGTGGATCAATGAATAAAGATTACTACCTTTTTCTTATCTTGGTGCATATGAACTTCTTCTTCTTTATGTGCCGTCTTCTACCGAAGGTTGGCGACCATCATACGATAGGTTTCTCTGTTTTGTGCCGCATGAATTATGTTCGCAGCTTCTGGTATTTGAAACCATTCTCTCAAGTTTCTCAGCCAGGATTTCTTCTTTCTGCCCAAACCTCTTCTACCTTCAATCTTGCCTTCCACGATAAGCTGTAGCAGACTGTACTTATCATTACGGAACACATGGCCCAGGTATGACGCTTTCCTCCTTTTAACAGTTGTTAACAATTCCACCTCTTTACCCATTCGTCTTAATACCTCTGTGTTGGTCACTCTGTCTGTCCAAGGTATTCTCAGTATGCGTCGATACAGCCACATTTCTAGAGCCGCTAACTTCTTTATAGTTGCTGCTGTTAACGTCCACCCTTCTACGCCGTAAAGTAGCGTAGAGAGTACGTAGCATTTCGTGGCGCGCCATCGGAGGTTAATGCTTAGGTTGCGGTTGCTTAAGAGCTTTCTCATTTTGATGAATTTGGATCTTGCTATTTCAATTCGGATCTTAATCTCTACTTCTGGGTCCCACTTGTCATTTACTGTATATCCCAGATATTTAAATCGGTGTACTCTTTCAATACGTTCGTCTTCAATATGCAGGTCGATATGTTGAAATTTTTTTTTACTGATCACCATAAATTTAGTTTTCTTTCTATTGATCTTCAGTCCAAATCGGCTGCCAGTTGTATTAACTCTATGTAGCATCATCTGTAAATCTTCGATGTTATCGGCCAGTATAATAGTATCATCTGCATATCGAAAATTACTTATTGGTACGCCAATAATCTTGATGCCCTCATTGTACTCTTCTAGTGCCTCTAGAAATATTTGTTCCGTGTACAGGTTGAAAAGCAGTGGCGAAAGAATACAGCCCTGTCTTACCCCTCTAGAAATGGTTATGTTTTCACTCACCATATGTCCATTCTTCATGTGGGCTGTTTGATTCCAATATAGATTTTTTATAATCTGGATGTCCTTAGTGTCAAGTCCTGAAAGACGTAATAGTTCTATGAGGTAATAGTATCGAATGCTTTCTCATAGTCGATAAAACAGACGTAAACATCTTTCTGTTGATCCAGGCATTTTTGAATCAAAACTTGTATTGCAAAGAGGGGTTCTCGAGTTCCAAAACCGCATCTAAAACCGAACTGTGTTTTACTTATGCTGTGTTCTAATTTTGCTCGTATTCTGGAATGGATAATACGCAAAAATACTTTAAGGGTGTGGCTCATTAAACTTATAAGGCGATATTCACTACACGTCTTAGAATTATATTTCTTGGGAAGGGGCACAAATGTAGATTTCAACCAGTCCGATGGAATTTGACCAGTATCGTATATCTTATTAAACAGTTCCAATACTACATTCAGGTTGTTCTCGTTAAAAACTTTTAAGAATTCGACTGGTATTTCATCGCATCTGTTGCTTTCCCATCTTTCGTTTGATCTATAGCTTTTATCACCTCACTTTTCAATATTTTGGTCCATTCAGATCAAGAATGTTCGTAGAAATATGACGATAATCCGTAAACAAATCTTTTATGTAGATTGCCCAAGTCTGTAACTGTTCTTCTTTATCTACAATAAGTTTATTGTTCTCGTCTATTAACCTACCAACTGTTTTTTCTTGTAAGTATAAGTAAACTCCTTGATTTTTTTATGCATGTTAAAACTATCGTGTCTTCCTTCTAGCTCTTCTATCTCTTGACATTTTTCTTGCATATGAACTGACATTCATTAATCAAATAGGACTTTTCACCCCAAAATGGCACAGTACATTAAAGCAATATACTGTGGTAGCGGCGAGAATTACTTTAACCTAGAAGTAGGAAGTGATCCATTAAACGAAAACAAGACAGTGAATTGGTGACATCCAAAGGTTCTTGAGTAACAAAGAAAGATGAGCAAAAAGAATGCTGTCAAACGTCTTGCAAAATGCAACTCAGGTTGTAAAAACGGCAAGGAATGCCCTTATGAGCAAGGTTCTGCTAAATCTCCAGCCGATAGTAACAAAAATGATTAAAGATGATATGAACTCCTACAGAGCTGATCTATCGTCGAGTGCTTTTTTCATAATACCAATTGGAGAGACTCAATCATTTACATCACGCCTAACTCAGTATACTATTAAACATGGTAATTCGAATCGTTAATTCCTTTAGTTGTGTGAAATAATGTTAAAATATTTTAATTTCAGTAAACTAGCAAATGACTGACCCCACACGACCCCAAACCGTCAAGATCCAGCACTATGGTACCGTTCCAGCGAAGCAACCAAAAGAAAAGCGGGTGTTTCTCCAATCGCTAAGAAAACCGAAGCCTGCGACGCAATCTCCAAACAAACTACTAGAGATCGGTGGACATCCTAGGCGAGGACGGAGGTCTAGTATGAATTTTCCGAGGGAGATCATAAGAGGAGTTTATCAGTTGACGCAAACGGTAAGAAAATATTATTAAACTAAAAGAATTATTACTATAATAGCCATATTGATATCCTCGAATATATAATCATTTGCAAATCTACCTGATGTCATTGTGAAATATCGACAATCGCTGAATAATCAAATAAAACCGTTTTTGCAATTGACTCTTTATTTAGAAGAATTATTATAAAGTAGGTATCTGGAAAAGTATGTTCAATTTCCTTCTGTCACTCGTTCTACTCCTCTTCTTTCATACTCGTTGATCATATCGTGGAAAAACTTTAATTAATTTCCCACAGACGACAATTTGTCAAAGTTTTGCAAATGTTTCCTTGTTATATACCAAACTGATCCCAAAGACGCTCTCTATACTTTGCTCTCCATCAAATACGGAAATTCTTTAGTAAAGTGAACTGTCAGAAAAGGTGCAAGTGTTGGAGTAACACAGGCTGTGAGAAATGAAGCAGGTGAACTTATAATGATAGAAACGGAAATCGTCGAACAATGGAAAGAATACTTTTGGAATTTACTAAATATTGAAAGTGGATGAAGCAGATATTACGTTTCATTCTGCAGATATCGAAATACCAGCACCAACACTTGAGGAAGTAAAGAATGCGATCGCGTCCCTAAAAGACCATAAAGCACCAGGAAATAATGGCATAAATGGAGAGTTGTTAAAAAAGGAGGAAACCTTTTACACCAAAAATTGTATGACTATCATTCTGAGAGTATGGCAACAACAGAAAATGTCTAGAGATTGGAAAGGAAGTGTTATAATTCCTCATATATAAGAAAGGAAACAAACAACAATTTCGAAACTATAGAAGGCATATCGCTTGAGAAAATCTAAATTAACACTGTACAAGTCGATTATTGGCCCAATTGGACCCCATGGACTCTCAACCAGCGGGAAATCAATGAGCTTCTTGTTTTTGAAAGAAAGGTTCTCAGAATAATATTTGGCCCTCAAAGAGATGAATTCACAGGGGATTAGAGAAGACGCTGCAATGCTGAATTGGTGACTCTATATGGAACTGAAAACATAGTTAGACAAATCAAGGCAAACCGAATAAGATGGGAAGGTCACGTGGTATGATCAGAGGATGACAGAGTGTTAAAGACAGTATTGTTTGAACCATCGGATGGTAGAAGATCAGTAGGTCGACCGAGAAAAAGATGGAAGGGTAATGTTGAAGCCGATTTATCTAGAATTGGGTACACATGGGAAATAGAAGCGCAAGATCGTAGAGGATGGAGGGCGATAGTGGATGCGGCGAAGACTCACTCCGAGTTGTAAAGTGTGAAGAAGGAGAAGAACATGTCATTTTTCCATAGCTTCCTCTGTATTTAAAGTAATTATGAAAATATCAACGTAAGTTGACATACGTGAATGCATAGCCAGGGTTTAGTGATTTTTTTTATTGTTGAAAATAAATAATAAACCATGAGGGTAATGTTTTTAATAAATATTAATAAAAATGTCATATTAATTAATATGGGAACATATAAAAACATGCAGAGTATAATTTGTTTATGGTAATCGACTTCGTATTTGCAAATTCCATAGGTGGGTCAAATGATATGGGAAGGGACTCGTAATTCTAATTTTGAAACCAATTTAAAACATTTTATTAAAAATACTATTTTTGTTCCAGATCAATGGTTATACAATAGATTCTTCGATATTCAGGCTGAACACGAACGCTACCGTCATCCTTTTAATAACCTTCTCTTTGGCTGTTACCACCAGACAATATGTGGGGCATGCTATAGATTGTCTACATGCAAGGTAATAACTGGAGTCCTGATTATAAGCAAAATATTTTTAAAAATAAAGTGGGTTCAAGATAAAAATGCTACAAAATTTATAAATATTAATAAAGCAGTTAACATATGGATCTGCGAAATTTTGTACTAAGACCATCGAGTACAATAAACCAGCATATCTCTGTTTTTAGACCTGACAAAGGCTTTCGATCGCATCCAAGTCGAAGACGTCTTACACCTACTGTATAAAAGAAACATACCAATCAATATTATACAAACCATCGAAAACATCTACTTCCATAATCGAATACAGGCAAAGATAAATGAAAACTAACACATGTATACCAGTACAAAGCGGAGTCAGACAGGGTGACTCGTTAAGCCCACTTCTCTTTAATATAATAATGGACGAAATAATACAAGCAGTACGTAAAGGTAATGGTTACAGAATGGGAAAAAAGAAATCCAAATATTATGTTATGCAGACGACGCCGCATTAATCACCGAGACAGAAGACGAGCTCCAAAGATTAACACACATCTTCAATACAACAGCCAAGAACTACAATATGACAATATCAGCAGAAAAAAACCAAATGTATGACACATCTAAATACCCACTACGGTGTAAAATCGAAATTGATGGGAAAATAATAAAGCAGGAAGCCAGGTTTAGATATCTGGGAATAGATATAACTAGTTACGGAGATGTTGAAGAAGAAGTACGACAACAAAGCTTAAAAGCAAGTAAAGCGCCAGGATCTCCTAATGACATAATTTGAAAGAACAAACACCTAAGACAAGATACAAAAACAAAAATCTATAAAGCAGCAATTAGACCTATATTAACATACACAATGGATAAAAGACCTGACACATCTAAAACGAGACGACTACTATAAACAACAGAGATGCAAATACTCCGACGAATATCAGGGAAAAGTCCGTTGGATCGGGAGAGAAGCGAAGCTGAAAACAATATAGAATACATAAATGGATGGGTGATGAAACGGAAACAGGAGTGGAACAAACACATTAGTAGAATGGCAGAGGATAGGAGAGTACGAATAGCATGAGATAAGTCACCAAATGAACAAAGAAGTATTGGCATACACAAAGGAAGAAGAAGAATAAACATATTGAACAACAAGGAAACTTCTCTTTGAGGGCGTATAAGGTGAATTGTAAATCCAAACTTGCTTGATGCTATTCGAGGATGTAAGAATAACCTTCCGAAAATATATCTACAGTTTACACTTATAACCACCATATTTTGCACTATTTACATAGAGTCATAATGTACAATGCTAGTATTGACATACGGAACAAAATTCTAGGCTTGTAGAGCAAAAGCAATCAAGAAACTCACAATCAGAACTGAAAACGTAATTTTAAATGGAAGTACAACCATATTATAAAATAAATAAAGGTAGATGGGACATACAGCAAGGATGAGCAATACTAGATTGGCTGCGTGGTGTAAATTAAACGTGTAAACAATATAAAAACGTCGCCACGATCTAACAATCGACAATATTAGGAAATGGCAGACAAATAGTGGTTAAACACAAAGTCAGTCAGTACTACTACTACTAAAATAACCTGCGTGACTTTCAAGTTTACAGTTAACATTCTGATAGAAAAACGCCACATTAAAAAAGATTAATTTAATATAAATAACACACATTTAGATAATTTTGTTTCGGTTTGTTTTTCTTGTAGTATTTCATTGAGTAACATAGTTTATTTTTGGTTGCCCATAGTTTATTTTTACTGAATAATTTTGATATATAATTTTACCTTTACCGATTTTTATATTTGTAGCTAATTTATTCTAATTTCGAATAAAACACAATCCTACTTTTAGGCAACCAGTAAAACAATAATGTGTTGTACTGGTTAAATAATCTTAGACACCATATAGTTATAGAAACGCGTTAGTGTCTCTCTCATTTAATAGATGGCTCTACTTTATTCATTTTTGGAAATATCATGTACGAGGTCCATTATATTATTAATTAATAAATTATATTTTAATATATTTATTATTAGAATATGTCAGAAAGCGGTGGAAAAGGGTTAAAAACTATATGTCGAAGGCATGTTTAGAAATTAGTAGACCTACTCTATTTATAGAAAAATGAATCGAAGTCGACAATTATTTCGAAATGAACAAATAAAGAGACAAAACAATAATGACTTTTTAGTTATAAGATTAAATTAATCTCTTTAGATTATTATTCGAAATAACTCTGGAAAATTTTTCAAGAAATGCTGCAAAAAACTGAGAAGTCAGAATATCTTAAATACCTAAATTATTGAACTAAAAAATTTCTTTATGGTTAGAATATAGGCTTAAGCATATAAGCTAAATCTTTTGACCTAAGGTAAGCACGTCAAATAAGATCACGTTAAGGTATAAATGTCTGTAATATTTTATTTAGTAAAAGTATGTGGGGAAAAGTCTTGTATAAATGAAATTTGAATTTAAGGACAAATATTTAATAAATAAATAAAGAAAAATTTAAATTATAACATTGAAATAATTCTTGAATATTTGGTTTTATTTGGAACTGGTTACTGCAAAGACCAGTTTCATTTTACACAAAGATTGACGTAAATAATAAGTTTTAAATCGAAGAATTAAAGAACAAATTCAAAGTTTAGTGAATATTGATATTGAAAACTTTGACTTTTGTTAATCCTATACATTCCTCGTGGATATACCACCAGATATACCGATTACAACGAACACACTTGCGTATGCTAGGCACTCTATCTTGTCTAGATAGACATGTCATCTTCCAGACAAAGTTTGAATCATTTTATCCCAATTTGTGCCTCTTGTTGGCAATATCTTCTTAAGGTGCCCTCTTCATTACTGAAGGTTGACTACAATTACAGCAAATTGCTTTTTATTTTGAGCTGTTCTCAGTATAGAATGTGTGTCCACGCCTGTCCAGTCTTTACATTTTTCAGCCAGGAGCATTTTCTATTTTCTATTTTAACTATTCTTTCAGAGGTATATTTACATTCTTGTACTTGGTGTAAAAATTTTCGTTGTACTAACAGGGCAACTCCTTCTTTGGCTCTGGTTTCTTTCGCAACAAGAAATGTGGAAGACAGAATCAAATACAAAAGAATGCAAGCGATGGTCAGAAGAAAAATATGCCAAAAGAAAAATGAATCCTGGGAAAAAAGTGCGCCATGCTAAATACATAAATTGGTGGAAGCCAAAGTTCAGAAAGCTGGAAACTATTAAAAGCTTTAAGAAACAATAGAAAAAGAGATATTATCCAGTCCATATACCTGCAAACTTGGGAAGAATACTTTAAAGGTTTACAAACAGAGACAAGAGAGCCCTTCAAACAGCTAGAGAACTATGGTCTACAAGGCGTCAGGCTGATGGGATCACCAATCAGAATTAATGAGAGAAAAGTTGAAACCGTTTTCAGACATCTAAAAAATGGCGAATCACCTGGCCCAGGAAATGTAGCTCCGGAACGCATCAAACATGGACCCAAAATACTAATTCATCGGCTACAACTTTCCCAGGAATGCATAAATAATCATGAAATACCTGAGGAATGGAAAGAATCGCATATGAGCACCATCTATAAAAAGGAAGATAAATCGAAACCTGAAAACTGTAGAGGAATTGCAGTTACTAGTAGTATTAGCAGAATATATGGGAAAATAAAATAAAAAATCGAATAAAAGAAGAATATCAAGATATGGAAGCCGAAGAACAGGCTGGTTTTCATGCAGGTCGATCTACAATAGACCATGTCTTCTCTATTACTCAGATAATTGAAAAGAAAGTTGCTCGTGACCAAGAAGTCCACCTGACGTTCGTAGACCCAAGGAAAGCATATAAAAGTGTCCCGCTTGACAAATTATGGGAGGCACTGGGGAAAACAAATATAAATATAGAATTGATTGAACCGCTAAAAACGTTGTACTAAGAACAAACAACAAGAATTAAAACAGGAAATCTAATAACACCGGGATTCAAAGTGACAAAAGGACTAAGACAAGGATGCTGTATATCCCCAATAATATTCAAAATATACCTCGAAGCAGCACTCAACAAAGGGAAGAAAAAATGTACGAATATGGGCATACCACTAATGGACTTAACTTTGTACACTCTGTGCTTTGCGGATGACCAGGTCATCATCGCACAGGACTCTGAAGACCTTAGTTACATGATGCGAAAACTCTTAGAAGAGTTTACAGAGTGGGGTTTGGAAGTGAATATGAAAAAACTGAGTACATGAGTATCGGAGGAGATCAACATAACCTTGTCGTAGAGGAAAATCAAGAGATCAAACTATGTGACGACTACAAATACCTAGGAGTAAAGATCATTCAGGAGCGGAAAATTAGATGCAGCCATTAAGGAACGAAATACACAGGGAAGGAAGGGCATAGCCTTACTGAACAGCGTACTGTGGGATAAAAACATGTCTAAGGAAAATAAAAGAAGAATATACAACACCATAATAAAAAGTATTACAACATATGGATACGAAGTGTGGCCCCTAAAAGACAGAACAGAGAAAATGCTTAGACCAACAGAAATGGACTTCTGGCGCCGCTCGGCGGGAATCTCTAGCCACGACAGAATAACAAACATCAAAATGACATAACTCAGATGGTACAGAAACGTTAAGGAGATGCAGGAGAATAGAATACCAAGACAAGTTGTTGAATGGCAACCAAGAGGTAGGCAAGAAGTTAGAGAGAAGGAGTTGATAAAAGAAATCAGGGAAAGAGAACTGGAGGACGATCTATGGAACGATAGAATGAGATGGAGATTCCAAATTGGAAGACGTCGAAGATTGTTGTAAACCGACATTATATATATTCTTTCGTAACACTACTGTAAATCAATCAAAACACCACAGATCTTTTATGAATTACTAAAACTGCCAGATTCTTTTTCTTTTGCACTGTACGAATTTCCCAAAAACCTTGTTGGTTAGAGTTCAATGCCCTTCGTCGAATTTTCTTTCTTTCGAAACAAACAAGTCGAAAACAAACATGTCGTAATCCATTTTGTCGGTATATTTTCAGTACGTTAATATGACAAAACATCTAAAAAAGCGTTCTGAAAATAACACGCTGCATCGTGGTTAAATGCATCCAAAATACAAAAGCGTGCAATATTTAAATGTCTGACGTCATCGGAGGCGCCTTTCATTCAACGTGGGACTTAAATGTAGGTATATAATGTAGCCGATTCAAATTTATTATTCGGAGAAAGATACAAGTTATTATAGAGATATTTTGAATGACTAAACAAAAAAATGAAACTAGACAAAAAAATATTGTTTGAAAACTATTTTTGATGGCATTGTATTGGTATTTATTATCTTTAATGTGAATTCACCACAATTTCACGTTTATTAAGACGCTTCAATGAAAAATAAATGAAATGAATTATTAAGTACATTAGACACTTTGTTCGTAAATCATTTTTTGTTTTTAAATAGTGAAAAATCAATATTTATGATTCCATATTGGCACGATCAAAACAATCAGCCAACAGACCTGTTTAGAAAAATACACTACATAACAAGCTACCTTTCATAACAGATTTCATTGTAGCGAAATAGAACTGTTTAAAATGACTTTAACGATATTCGTTGATACCTAGAGACCTAACAAAGCGATTGATTTTTTTACATTATTGCATGTCCTTGTATCCTTAGAAAAGGACATGGGACATATATGTCCCATTAGTGTTGAATGGTGGGATAAATAAATACCATCAGTAAAGAAACAAACTATTCAAAATAAAAGAAATATATTACAAAAAAAAAACATTAGTTCTTATGAATGATGTGGCAAACAACAATTTTTGCATAGAGACTGTACAAGCTCGCTGCACGCTGTACAAATAGGCGTAGTTCGAGTTTCTGATTTAGTTTGTGAACATCTAAAGCACCTTTTTCTAGCAGGTATTTGTTGTGGCAAATGGTCTCCAACATTTATCATCTGTTTTTGTCGTTTAGATATTCTTCCTAACGGCCACTTTTTTACATTTGATTTCCATTTTTCTAATTCAACTAGCTGTCCTGCTAGTGGCACCAGAAAATTCAAAAGTGAACATTTTGTATTATCTGATTGTACACTTCTTTTATGCAAATCCTTGTAAATAATCCAAGAATTTACAATAGCGTACATAACTAATCATATAAAAACTTTTCTTCACTAATTCGCAGATTTTCGGTCCATGTCATATGTACACCGAAATACAAAGATGAGAATATATAAAACTTTAATTCGGCCAATAGCATGTTATGGCAGCGAAGCATGGGTCCTGAAAGAAACATCCAAAAACAAACTCGACACATTCGAAAGAAAAGTACTGAGGAGAATACTAGGACCTGTGAGGGAAAACGGAATCTTCAGAATTCGATATAACAACGAGCTCTATCAACTGTATAAGGAAACACCCCTGTCAAACTTCATTAGAATACAAAGATTGCAATGGGCCGGACATGTGATACGAATGGGAGAGGTAGGCTACCAAAACGAGCACTGAACGCCAGAATGCAGGGAAAGAGACCAGTTGGAAAGCCAAGAAAGCGCTGGGAAGACACAGTAAGCAGCGACGCACAAGCACTTTTAGGAGTCCGTGTATGGAGAAGAGCAGCACAGACAGACAAGGGTGGAGGCAAAAAATAAAGGAGGCCAAGGCTCATTTTGGGTGTAGTGCCGTAGAAGAAGAGAGTCATATGTACTAACATTTTGATCGGCGAGAATTACTTCTCCCATAAAATTATTTTAAAAAATTATTACTTCTGGACAAGTGAACTCAACTTTTTCTCCAGTTTTCAGCTTTCTGTTGATAATTCCAACAGTTGTACTATGACATTGGACATCAGCATCACTTCTTTCGTATCGTTCCATTTAGTCGCTAAAATTCCTTCGGATGAAACTAAAAACTCCATATCACACCTTAATATTTTGTTATTTTCAACATGGAAAATTTATGGTGTTTAGTAGGTTTAAACAAAGTTAAAGATTCGTTGCCACCTTTTTATACCTCTTTTTACTGGCTTCAAAGGAAGACACTGCTTCAGGGCAGATCTTCCTTTGAACTTAGCCATTGATTCGTCGATGGACTGATGGGAACTCTCAGTCCTCGCCTTTACAAAAGTTTGCTTTAAACAAGATACCAGTTCATCGATGTAGTAGTTTTTTATGTATTATCATTTCTTTCAGGAATATTATAGTAGGACTTAGATAGCAAGAATGAACAGCGATCTCTTGAAATAGCTTTTTGATGAGAGCATTCGAAAGTGTTTCGTTTTTTGAAAAGCAGTGTGAGATAGATGGTACTACGCGGAAATAATTTTAGAAAAATATCAACAGAACGAGAACCTTTATCAATATTTAGTATTATTATCTCATTGTCTGGGTTGGAATTTATTTTTTTGGACTTTTTATTTGGTATACTCTATTGTGCAGTCAATTCATTCCTTTCAGACTCAACTTCAGATATTTCGTGTTATCCACACGATTACGAGTATTCTCAGGTACTTCATCAGAATCTGAGGCAGAATCGTCACCGGTACATAATCAGACTCTGAGGCAGCATAAGGTTCTTCCTCGGATTCATTTTCAGAATATTGATTGAATATCTCATATTTGAGAGGTTTTCAATTTCGTCTTGAGCTCTTTTGTGCGCAAAACGTCTACGTGCCAGAATAAGTCCGCAACCAAACAATACGAATGGGATAAATACGACCCGGTATAAACTACTACTGGGACACTAGGGTCCCGTTTAGAAATTATGGTAAAATCGATGAAAACAATATCAAAAATAAACAATGTCATATCACGAACCTGTATTAATTAGCAACTAAATTATTTATAATCGGTTAAAAAAACTAAAGCAACCACTTTTTCTTTACTAAAATTGTATTATTTACGAGTTGTTGATGCACGTGTTTAGTTAACATCAATTTATAGGTTACTGACGTGATATTTAGGTTGCATAGTACTAGGTAATGAGTAAGAAATGTCTAAAAATACGGATGCGTTCAAATACCATGGGCTTTAAGAACAAACAGATGCCAGCAGATTTTTTGTAATCCGCTGGAACATATATGTCTTCACAGTAATGAAATAGTTAAAGCCAGTACTTGGGTCGTTGAAGACCACACAGGTAGTCTGAGAACCAACAAAGAAGATATAGCAGAGACATGGGGATTGTATTGCCGGGATCTATGTAAAGGTGATCAACGCCAGGAACTTGTTCACCAAACTCGAAAAAGGACTAATGAAATCGAAGAAGAGAATAAACAGAGACACAGATGTTTGGAGACTGACAATAAACGACATCATGATGACCACTACACTCCGGCGGATCTAAGGACTGAAAAGAAAGAATGAGCAAAACAATTGTCATTTAAATTAGCAAAATATTTCGCCCTTTTTACACATTTTACGATAACGGAAATGGTCTTAGGCGAT
The DNA here is from genome assembly GCA_918026665.1 of Diabrotica balteata. Lineage (NCBI taxonomy): Eukaryota > Metazoa > Arthropoda > Insecta > Coleoptera > Chrysomelidae > Diabrotica > Diabrotica balteata. The sequence goes on from OU898283.1 coordinate 136,354,913, forward strand.
CTCAGACTGATGAAAAAAGCACCCAGTTAATAATCATTCACAAGTAACTATATACTCTCTTTAACTACCTGACCAATACTACCACAGGACTTTCTTCTTTCAACTAAAAATGTTTAATTTGTTTCAGGGACATCCCCGAAGAAGTGCTCAACACCTATTGTTGGATCCATTCAACGTTCACCGTGGTTCAGGAAGCTTCCAAAAGACATCAACAAAACGATCAGCTGTCATTGTCGGGAATAGAAACGACGGGGAAAAGAGCCATCAGGCAGATCAAATATTATCAATGGGTCGAATTTTTTCTGTTTGTTCAGGTAAGTGTTTGTTCACTTGAATACAGTCAAAAGGATTTTTTAAAATTTAATTTAGAAATTACTGTTTCATATTTTCATTATCTACTAAGAGCAATTTACTTTCGTATTTCTTCAAAATAAAAACATAAATATAAACAACCAATTTAATCAGATGTCAACAATTTTGTATACAACACAAATAACTTGTCAACAAACACACCTAACCTACAGGTGCAAAGCGAATATCAAATAATAAAATGGATAAAATAATTAATCTCGCTTTGTCTATGAAACAGGACTAAATTTCCCGATGCTCAACAACATGTGCAGGATTTGAGTGATTTTACAACAGTGCAAAGTAAGAAAAGAAAAATAAACAGACTTATGAAGAAGAAGTTCGGTCAAAATGAGGAGTCTGGTGATTTTGGTGCTGAGCGTAAAGTTTGGTTAAACTTTTATAGAATTAAGCGACATGTATCATCTGAAAATATCTAAGAGTTCGTTATTAAAAAATTAAGAACAATTCTCCGAGGCGGATGTTATTGTAAAGCAATTACCGACTGAGGAAAACCGTAATAAGTGTTTTATATTTGGGATTAGTGAAAAATACAAAGACCAAATCTACAAAAAATCTACGTGGCCCAAAGGGATCGATTTTTAAACGTTTCGACTTCAAAAAATTCCACAGTATTTCCCAACCAGGATCAAATAGAATCTTTGACAATACAGAGCACAAAAATAACCATAAATAATATTGTAAGTGTGGTAGATGATAAACTGGATACCAGTATATCTAAATCTATCGTTAATAAATTATTTTATACAACATATGTTCTGTACGCAATAAAGTTGAGGAACTGGAAGTATTTCTTAGCGAAAATGATTGGCCAGATCTTGTGCTTTTTACTGAGCACTGGTTGTATCCTCTAGAAACACTTTGCATTAACAATTACTCCAAAATATCTAAATTTTGCAGATCTGAAAGCATCCATTTTCGCTTAAAACCGCTCTTAATTCAGCACGTGCACCTGATGTCGACGCCATTTTGATGTGGCTTACCACGGTTTACGCGAAAAAGTGTACAGAAACGGACGATTGCATAAAAACGATTTCATCAATAACTCCGCCATTTATTGCAATAATTACCAAATAATTTTTGTGTGGCTTAACATAGGTTTCTTTAAATACGTAATGCAATAAATTAGAATTCTGTAAAAATGTGGCTTCCATTATTATTCAATATGGTCTTCAAATGTCTTCGAGTTGTAACGTTTATTTATTTTTTTTGTTCCTCGTTAGCTTGTCTTAGCGATTGTGCTATGACTTTTGAATTACCAAAAAAGTACCATTTTATATAGTTTGAATCAACGGCCATTTATCACGTGGTGTATTAAAATCCTGAAACTGCTTCCATTTGCACGTTATACAATATTTGTAATAAAATCCTAAATTACGGATCTGCAAGTGCGTTTTCTAAAAAAGTATCACTCTGTATTGTTTATGTTTCGGTAGCTTTAATGCACTTTGAATTTACGGCACAAGGAAGAGGAGTCGTTAATTAAATTTCGACATCTAAAAATAACAAAAATATCACCTCGTCTCATCTCTTCTCTTCTTTCACAAGTAAATCGCTTCGGCGATAATCGACTGCTGACTTCCGCGACGCTGTTATTAGTGGTCGATCCTCCAAGGAATGTATTTCCGTTTTTTTTTGCAGAAAATTGTTTCCGTGAAAATAGAGGTCAGCAAGTTCAACCAGAGTAAGAAGCTATTAGCAAAAATCTTCACCAAGACCTATTTTGATAAAAATGGTGAAATAAAAATATTTGTTGTTAACTATAAGGAAGGAATTTTATAAAATAGAAAACATAAACGAAAAAACAAAATATTTACGAGGAAATGTTCATCGAAATACAAAAGAGAAAAAATAGAGGAGGATGAAGTAAAATTTAAAAGGAAAAATCGCAGTGGTTGACTGTATCCCATAGTTTTAAAACACTTATTATACAGTAGAAGCTTCTTGTGTAAAAATGGTATAAATTTATTAAAACATTTTTAAAAATATCCGAAATGGATTTATAAAGTTTTAGAACGTTTTTCACCATTGAAGAAAATTCGACTCTCGAAATCCTACCAGAAGAATAACGGCAGCCCTCAGAAAAATGAAGGATGAAAAGGCACAGGGGACTTGACGACATTCCTGCAGAACTTCTGAAGCTATTAGCTAAAGTGTAGTACACCCTAGTAAAAAGGGCCCCAGGACGAAGAATATCCTGGCTTGCTAACCTGAGAGCATGGTATAGAAAGACCTCAACACAGCTATTCCGTATAGCAACCAACACAGTCAGAATGAATGACAATCATAGCCAGAATGATCACCAACGTTCGGAACGGACAGGCATCCTAAGAAGAAGAACGTTTTTAGTCGCACTATGTGCAATGAAAAAACATCTATATAGTACTTGAAACTAGCCATATAACTAGGTCAGATGACCTCAAATTACCCAATTAAAGTAATAATTTTATAATTAAAGCATTTATTTGAAAAACAACTTGTCTAAAAATAAAATTATGGCAAATCAAGAAAAACTGCCCATCTTCAATTTATTTCAAATCTTACTTTTACTAAGATATTTGTTGGAGGGAATATATGGATATCAAAATAATTGAACAAGTTGATTTCATATTTTTATTGAAATTTTAAACAAAAATCGGTAGAAACTTAGCAAAATACTGGAAAATGTACATATATAATATCCTCGTAGAAATAACAAAAAATTCTAAATAGTTTTAATAGTTTTAAGACTGGAGTATGGTCTTTGGTTTCCCCTGATTCTGGTTCTAGATTAAGATAAAATTCTTTATTAAGGGGATTCTTGATATATTTATCTAACTCTTCATCTAAGCTCTTCAACCCCAGCTTCTCAATAACAGCCAGATCAGTATCGTTGATTTTGTAAAATTTCGTAAAACCTGTTCCATCTGATTTTCTCCATGTGCATTTAATATTAAGACAAGAACGATCCAAGATTTTCCAACATCTACCACTTTTTAATTCTCCAGGTTTTGCAGATGACCTTATGGTGTTTAAGTTTCACCTACACTTGTTTCAATAGCAACTAACTCCTTTCCTAACTGCTTGAGAAATTTACGTTTGCAAGTTCAGTGCGCTAATACCAATCATATTATCAAAAACTACATTAGGTCATCTTCTTGTTTGCCATTTGACCGTGTATGTTCGGGGAAGCCTGTCCCTGTTGTCTACAAGATCTTCCACATCGTTAACCTTGTTTACGCTATATGCTACACTTACGTGCTTCTTTCGTGCTACAGCACAAAATAATTTGCAACGAATCTAGAACACAATTCAAACCTGTACCATCTGATTTCCTCCTTTTGCATTTAACATTAAGATAAGAACGATGACCTTGTGATGTAGAAGCTTTATCTGCACTTGTTTCAATAGCAACTAAGTTGTTTTTCTCCCATTTGGTATCCTTTTTTACATTTTACTTTTTTTAATATTTTATCCATGATCAAGTCGAATAATAGAGGACTCAGGAAATCTTCCTGTCTTATTTCATTAACAGCTTTAACAGAGTAAGTTAATTCGTCTACTTTTACTTTTATTGTGTTGTTTTGGTGGATATTTTCGATCATCATCATCAGGGGCATTATAGCTCAATATAAGTCAAAGCCTTATTCAGAACAATCTTCCATTTGCCCCTGTCTTAAGCAACTCTTCTCCATGCTTTAACTCGATGGATTTTGGATCATCCTCTATGTTATATTGTTATCTGAGTTTTAATCTTCATCTGGATCGTCTTCCCACTGGTCTCTTCGGTCGAAAATTTTTCTGATCGTTGCATCTTCATCTCGCCTAATTACATGTCCTATCCATCGAAGGCGTGATAATTTATATATTATATATATATATATATATATATTATATATATATTATATTATATATATTATATATTATATATATATAATATATATTTATATTATATATATATTATATATATATATATTATATATATATATATATATATATATATATCATCATCATCATGTGCAGCTTTGTCTACCATTTTCCAATTACGGTGCAGCCTCCCTTATTTCAATGTTATTCTATGTTCTTATTAGTATTCGACGATGTCTTAGTTATTCGTTGTTCTTGTAATTTGCGTCCATATTTTTCTATCCTGTGCTATTCGAGACCACGTTGTTCCTGTTAATTTTCTTATATCATAATCCCATCTGAGATTCGGGCGCCTCTTTGGTCTCTTAGCATTCCTGGGATACCACATAGTTGTTCTAGTGTTCAACTATATATATATATATATATTATATATATATATATAATATATATATATATATAATATATATATATATATATTATATATATATTACAACGTCAGGTTTCCCAAAACTTCTGTATAACTCAAAGTTGTAGCGCTTACGCACAAATCCTGTTCTTGGACTCCTCCATATATTTTCCTTACAATTTTTTTCTCGAAACGTTTAAGCAATTCTTGGTCGTTCTGTGTAAGTGACCACGTTTCTGACCCGTATGTTAACACTGGCCTTATTAGTGTTTTTTATATGGTAACTTTAATTTTTCTGGGTAGTTTTGGGGCTATCTGTTTGCTCAAGCCATAGTAGCACTTATTGGCAAGTACTATCCTTCTTTTAATTTCTTCGCTGACATTGTTATCTTTGGTCAGCAGCGAGCCCAGGTAGATGAAGGTGTCCACACCTTCCAGTTCCAGATCATCACTTAATAGTCTAGATATCTGGTTGCCTGATCTAGTACAATACATATACTTTTTTTTCTGTGCATTTATTTTTAATCCCATTCTCAGAGCAGACGCCCTTAATGATCGAAATGATTCGATCAGAGATTCTGTGGACCGAGTATGTATAGGTCCACAGAATGGCTATGTCATCTGCGTATCCGACCACTTGTACAGATTTATTAAAGATGGTGCCATTCGTATTAATATGGCACGCTCGAATTACTTTTCCTAGTGCAAGGTTAAATAAGAGACACGGCAGTCTATCTTCCTGTCTCAGTCCATTTTTACAATGGAAAGGTCTTGAAAAGTCGTTTTGGATTCTGACTGGACGCTCTACGCCTGTGAGTGTAAGTTTCCTTAGTTAAACAAGATGAAGCGGCATTGAAAATTCCAGCATAGCCTGTAAAAGTTTTTGTCTGTTGACTGAATAGTATTTGATCCGTTGTTGATTTTTTGGATCGGAAACCGCACTGGTATAACCCGCAATGGTTTAGTTCCCAACTATTTGTTCAGCATATGGGATCAATCTTCGGTACAATACGTTGGACAATACTTTATAGTAGAGTGATGCTCTATAATTATCACACACTATCATATCTCTCTTTTTGTGAAGAGAGGGTTTTCCTACCTAATTTCCAGTCTGCGAGCGTTTTCTTCCGTTTGTCTAAGATTGTCTGAAGATTGTCCAAATTAGGGGCTTTATTATTTTATAATAAGTGGATCACGTCCAACTAAAATTAAATTAAATTTGAGTCAAATGTCTTCTGAAGATCCACTGTTGGAAAATAAACCCACAAAATAGCAGCCACAATATCTTGTAGCTTATGGAAGAAAGAAAACAAAAGCAAAAACTAGAATTAATACACAACATATGGGAATTATAAGGAAATAACCGAACAATCAATGCTATTTAAAATTATAGTTGCTAATCTCAACAGAAACATGGTGAATTTAGTGATGAAAATGAAGAACTGTCGTCAAAAATAATAAAAGAATGGGTTTACATAGAAGGAACATCGACTTAGGTAATTTACAAAAGTGAAATATGTAGTACAAAGATCTCATTGTTCCCATCATAGTCTCTTTTCATCGTAATGTGTAATTTCATGTTATAATATTATTCTATTTGCGTCTACCTGTTTAGAATATACATAATAAAGTTTATACTTCAAGGTAATTACTTATATTTGAACGACTGCACTAGAAAGGATACGAAGCATAATACGAGGCATTGCGTTGCTTTAAATATTTTCTTGTCGTCAAATTATACTATAATTAAAAGGTAGATTACGTGTAAAACTGTTCTATTTTTAATATTATCTCGTTTGAGTTTTTAAAGTTATTTCAAATATGCAGTGCAAGCGGTTAACATCAGTTTAATGGTGGATAAATACAGAGAATCAACTGATGTTAAAATCCACCAATTGTAATACCAACTCGCTTAACTTTCTACCATCCCTCCATGATTATCATTAATAAAGAGTGTTTTTAAGAGATATAGTACTTTAAATGGAATAAGACAAAGATGATTTTTATCAATTGACGTAAAATTGACTTTATTTGAAAGATAATACTATGGCATTATAATTTAAATATGATTTCTGGTATATGACCGCCATGGCTAGTTCTGACGTAGTCTAATCTGGAGGTCCAATTTTCGATCACGTTTTCCAATATTTGTTGTCGTATACGACAATAACACGGCGAATATTGTCCTTCAAGTGATCAATCGTTTCATGCTTATCGGTGTAGACTAGCACCTTCACATATTCCCTCATAAAATAGTCAAGCAGTGTTAAATCGCACGATCTTGGAGGCCAATCCTGCACACCATGGTTGTTCAATTACGGAATGAAAAATGTAGAACTCATGGTTCCATTCAGTCACTATTCACTGTAAGTAAAGTTCTGGTCAACTTAGCCTTTGAAGAAGTACGGTCCAATGATTCTATCAGACCATAAAGCACACCAAACAGTCAGTTTTTCTGGATGTAATGGTTTTTCAACATACATTTGAGAATTATCTTAACTTCAAATAAGGTAATTTTGTTTGTTGATGTAGCCATTTAACCAAAAGTGAGCTTCATCGCTAAACAAATTTCGCTTATGAAAATCGGAATCAACGGCAATCTCCTTTTGGGTCTGCTCACCGAATCTATGCCTTGCTAGGTGACAATATACCTTCAATTCTTGTATGAGTTGGATTTTGTAAGTACGCAAAGCAAGATCTTTAAGCAAAATCTTCCATAAAGTGAATAGGCACGTATCCAACTGCTGTGCACGATGGCAGATAGACTGATTCGGGTCTTCTGTAGGACGTAGCTGTAGATGCATCTTATCATTTAGAGAAAACGTGGTGCAAAAATCAGAAATACTGCATGCTATAAAGTAAGCAAAGAACAAGAAAGCCGTTGGCCCTGATAACATACCGACAGAGATGTTAAAGTTTATAAATGAGGAGAACATTGGAATACTGGTCAAACTTTTCAATGATGTTTTATTCGACTGGTGATATCCCTGAAGATTGGTTAAAGTCCGAATTCATAACACTACCAAAAAAACAACGTCCGAAAAACTGTGGAGATTATAGAATGATAACCCTTATGAGCCACACTTTGAAAATATTTCTACGCATCATCCACAGTAGAATCAGAGATAAAGTGAAGAAGATCAGGATTGAACACAATTTGGCTTCAGAAATGGACTGGGAACTCGGGACGCCCTCTTTGCACTAAATGTATTACTGCAGAAATGTCGAGATCAAAGGAAAGACGTCTTTGCTGTATTTATGGACTATGAAAAGGCCTTTGATCGAGCACAGCATCACAAATTAATTACAATATTTAAAGATAAAGGAGTTGATAGTCAAGACATACGATTCATAAAAAAGTCAATATATAAAATATACTGGCGTCAAACAGCGACAGCTTGCATAAACGAAAAATCAACAGAAATATGTAAAATACAAAGAGGTGTCAGACAGGGTTGTATACTATCCCCACTGTTATTTAATTTATATTCAGATAGAATATTTAAAGAAGCGCTGTATAATTTGGAATGGGGCGTGAAAATTAATGGAATTCTGATAAATACAATCAGATATGCAGACGATACAGTTATTTTAAGTAATGACATGAATGGATTACAATGCCTTTTAAATGCCATTGATAAAGTGGGAAGAGAGTTTGGCCTAAACATAAACTGTTTAAAAAACAAAACACATGGTGTTTAGCCGTTTAGCACATCAAGATGCACGATTATATGTTGATGGTCATATAATTCAAAGAGTGTCCAATTTTAAATATCTTGGTTGCCATATTACTGAACAACTCATTAAAAATGAGGTCATTCTTCTGTAATGATAACTTGCAACTTCAACTTCGAAAGCGCATGGTTAAATGCTACATTTGGTCAGTTCTCTTATACAGTGTCGAAGCATGAACATTAAAAATATCCACCATTAATCGTCTGGAGGCCTTTGAGATGTGGCTGCACAGACGTATACTAAAAATTCCATGGACGGCTATGCTGACAAATGTGGCAGTCCTTGAGAGAGCAAATGCTGCTCGCGAGCTGCTTGATAACATCAAATGTAGAAAGATGACCTATTTTGGACACGTAGTAAGGGGAGACCGATATAATATTCTTCAACTTATTATGATGGGTAAAATCAAAGGACGCAGAGGAATTGGTAGAAAGCAGGCCTCTTGGTTGAAGAATATCAGAGAGTGGACAGGAATAAAGAAAGCTGAGCAACTCTTTAGAATAGCTCGAGACAGAGACAGTTTCGCCATGTTAATCGCCAACGTCAAGGGGACTTAATAGGGCACGATAAGAAGAAGAAGCACAAATATCAGTACTTAGGTTGCGAACTAAATGAAGAATGGGATATAAGTACGGAAATAAAACGGCGCGTATTGAGATAGCTAGAAGTGCTTTTAATAAGATGAAAGCAATTTAATGCAATGGAAATCTCAACATTGAAATTAGAACTAGAGTATTGATATGCTGCGTGTTCTCTGTCCTGTTGTATGGAATTGAGGTCTGTTCAATTACAGAGGCGACAGAGAAAAGACACATTAACTTTGAAATGTTGTGTTATCAAAAACGTGGAAAATATCTTGGACACAATACATAACAAATGCGAAAACACTACGAAGAATGAAAAAAGATAAAGAAATACTCTACACATAAAGAAAAGAAAAATGGGCTACTTTGGTCACATACTAAGAAACGTGAAATACGAATTGATGTAATTGGTTATACAAGGGAAGGTGCAGGCAAAAGAGGACCGGGGAGAACATGCACGTCCTTATTGAAGAATCTGAGACAATGAAGTGGAAAAACGTCAATAGAAAAGCCACTTTTAACATTACAACAAAAGAAAAATAGACTAAGATGGTCAAAAGTGCATAAAGATTGGATTCAGTCGCAATGGGATTCAATAAATGGATCGATGAGTACAGATTTGAAGTGTGTTGGAGACAGTAGGAGTCGCGTTATTCGCAGGAAAAAATGAAGCTTTCGATCCCGACTGTCTGAAGAGACAATGGACTGACAAAACGTCAATAGAACTTTTCAGAACGGCTGCAGAGTCAAATGGGCCATAATAATCGCCAATGTTCTTAGGGATGGGGCACGTTAAGAAGAAGAAGAATCAGCTAGTTCATTTATTATGTCCTGTGGGTCAGTCAGTAACGTCCCTTTTTTTTCTAGACTTACGATTTGTTGTTAAGTATTGCTGTCCTGTAATTTTTAATTTTTTTATCCAAACCGAAGATAATATTGTGTTACTGTTAATGATACATGTGTGTTTCTGCCAGGATTCTTGTTTGGTTTTTTTATGATTCTCCTTGTTTCAGGTCTATATTTTTTGTGCTCTAATAAATTTGTATCAGTTTTGAGTACTTTAAAAATGATAAATATGTAGTTTTTTGACAATTTGTGATCTTTTTGCGTTAGTATTGATCTCAATATCATCACAACAATTTTTTTGTTAAAATATTAGATGATTCAGTGTATAAAACCATTAAAAATATCTAATCTGATCAAATTGAACATCTGCCAGTTTTAACAACATTTGGAATCAATGAACTACCGCTACCTGATCCCGATCAGCCAATAAACTCTAAAGAAAAATTTTAGCAATTGCATAGAACATCGGCTAATATTTTTATATATTTTTAACCGTGCCAAAGCTCGGGATTGGTTTGTATATGTATAAATGTATGTTATGTGTGTGTGTATATATGTGGCGGGCATTCGGCACATGGTCGTCGACGTCCAGTTTCGAAATAATCACCGTCCCGACGCTCGATCCCGACGCTCCGATGCGAAACGCGAACGATTCGGTGAAAAAGTGAAAACTTTGTGCGGAACAATCAACGAAAGTTATTAAATATGATCCAGGAAAGACTTTTGGGTGTCTTCTTCTAACAAGTAAGTATAACGATAGTTATTCCTTCAAGTTTCTGCTTTAAACCTTTTTTTTAATCTACCCAAACAGAAAATGATGGCAATATTAGAAAAAGAAATAAGGAATTGTTCAAAAAGTAGCCCATTAATTAGTCAAGAATTTTATAATTGTTAAGACGAATTCACTTTTTTATTTACTTCTTAACTTTTTCATTTTTTTATCTTAAAAATTCGGAAACAATGGCAATAATTACATACATTTATTACATACTTAAATAAATACAGGGTGTTTCAAAAAAGGTATGTCATAAATTAAATCACGTATTCCGGGGACAAAAATAAATTGATTGAATCCAACTTCCCATTTTTCTCGGGATAAGAAACCTGAGCGCGATATTTGAAATTTTGTCAATCTTAGCTCCCTGTTAATGTTATAGACTATAATATAAGCCAAATTTTTTTAAAAGAAGCGTCTTTTGAATGTTCTTTAAGTGCATACATTTTTGAAATTGATATGTTTAAAGCTCGTAAAGTTATTCAATTTGTTTATAAGCTTAAAAAATGTTTAAAACTTTAAAAAATTTTCTAGGCTCTTTTAGTGAACCGATTTGAATTTTACAAAAAGCGTTTGAAAGTTTGAGCCTTTCTTTATATGTAAAACAAATTTGCAACTATCTGAGGGCCTTATCTTAACAAAATTTAGCACACGTTTTAAACATATTAAAAAGTGTTTTCAGGCAAAATATGGAGCTTGTAAGTCAAGTTTAGAAAGTCGAAAACATTTAAAGGATTAACTTCATTTTTTTGTACTTTTTTTTCCAATTGTTGCAATTTTTTCAACAATTAACATTAAATTTTCAATTTTTAGCTAACGAAATATTGTGTAAAATTGAATAACGAAACTTTTAACTTATAATTTTTTCTCTAGGGTCAATATATTCCGAATTATAAACGAAAATAGGAGCAAAAAATGAAGAAATTTTCAATTGTTTTCAGTTTTTGTTAAATAAAAAAATTAGCACAGGGTTTGCGACTGGCGCATATCATGATTATCGATATTGGGCACATCCTGAAGGGATTCCAGCAAAAAATAGCTTTCTATGGAAAATGTCCAATCCAAAACAGATCCCGCCTAGACTATTACCCGGTTTTACCTTATAATATGTAAAAAATTTAGTTGGATTACTTCCTTTGCTTTTATTGCACTTTTATTATTTAATTGTAGTTCAATAAACTTTTTACCTAGTTAAACCTTCGTTCAAAACCTTAACGTTACAGTATCATTACAGTACCTATTTATGAAAGCAGTAAGCCTAGTAAAATTTAATTTTATGAATACTAAATCTACAACAGAAAATGTATTGAATTTATAAAGTCTACAGATAGTTGACAATAAGGTATTTCGAGTTAAAAACCGGTGTGGTCTTCCTGTTTCTATCCATTTGTTGAAAAAATTTCTATTCTTTTTTATTTAAATACTTTTTTCTATTAACGGAGCAATTTGCTCTGGAATCATTCAATTTCATGATTATGAAACCCATTCCTGGGTTTGAGTGAATGGATTCATTGAGGAGAGGGTGGATTTTAGGAGTAGCTTAGTTTATAGAGCTTTCCTGTATCTGACTTCTTGGAATTTTTAATATAAATAAGACTAACGTACTGGGGCCTGATGATGGAGCATATATTGTAAGCCTGGAAACCAGTAGCTTAAAATTGTACACAAAAGTGTACAAAAGTATACACAAAAAAAGTTGCAGTAATTTGAAGTTACAAAATTAAAATTGTTTTTTTTTGCATTATGTCCTAAATTACTTGACATTTTGTAATAAAAATAGACACGTTTCCTTTCTTGTTCTGAAAGCATTTTTCGTAAAAAAGAAAAAACAAAATCTAAGCGCACAGAAACATTTTAAGGGGAGTTGTGCAGCCCTAAATCACCCAAACTTTTGAGTAAGTTTAAATCAAATGAACTTTGTGGCATCATTAGTTTAACACATTATTTTTAAAACTCTTTTGATTGTTATCACTTTTTTCAAAAAAAAGTTTATTGAGTTACGGCCCTTTTCATTAAGCTTTAAAAAATTAGGTGCAACTAAATAAATAGATTAAATGAATTAATAAGTACACAAAAATGTCTATAACTTCTATAAATATAATATTACAATAAAAATATTATTAAACATAATAAATATATTATGTTTAATAAATAATAAAAAAGTCTCAACTCAAGTCCTCAATAACTTTACTTTACTTGCAACAGACCCTTCCAAAAAGTTCATAAATAAATTAAAAGACAGTATTAAATATTTCATAGACTTCTTCTCAGAACAATTTGTACCATATTATAAAATCCCAATCAATCCTTTAATACCCAGACTGTACGGTTTACCTAAGATACACAAAGAGGGCCTATATACACAATGAGGTTTACCTAAGATAGTTTCATTAACACTCCAGTTTCCATCCTATCAAAATTTATATTAAATCTTATCAACAACATGACGAACTTCACTCCTCGATTTTCAGTCAAAAATACTAGTCATCTAGTCAATAATTTACAACACATTAACCTTCACCCCAACATTACTATGCTTTCATTTCATGTTAGCAATCTATTCACGTCTGTTTCCTAAACAAGAAACAATTAATCTGGTTCATTCTCTTCTCTTAGCCAACTCCATCACCTTATCCACCACCAACTCCATTATCCAACTATTAAAACTTTGTTTAGATCAAGATTTCTTTGTTTTTAACAACAAATACTATAGACAACCTGATGGTTTAGCCATGGGTAGCTGTCTCTCTCCTATATTAGCTGATGTATTTATGGATCATTTAGAATCCAAATAGATCATGAAAAATCCTGAAATACTCTACTGGTTTCGCTATGTTGACGACTGTTTAGTCTTCATTTCAGGTAATTCCAATTTAGCTGAACTTTTACTTTCCAAAATCAACCAAATTCACCCCAACATCAAGTTCACCATGGAACTAGAATTATCCATGTCAATTAATTTTCTTGATCTCACCATTACCAGATTAAATGACTACTTCGACTTCAGTATCTATAGAAAACCTACACAGACTGACCACATAATTCCATTTTCATCCAACCACCCCATGTCGCATAAATACGCAGCTTTTCATAGTTACATCCATCGCCTAGAAACCATTCCACTCTCAGACTCAAACTATAAAAAAGAACTTAACATACTTAGACAAATAGCAGTCAACAATGGATATGATCACAACATCATCAATAAACTCATACTCAAAAAACGCCTTAAGACCCTGCAGGAGACTGCGTTCTCCAGAGACCTCGCTACCAAGCCCAACTACGTTTTACTCCCATACTATCATGAAAGTCTTTTTGGAGATATTCGAAATCTCCTCCAATGTTCGGTTGAAAACATCCATGTTTCATTTAAAGTACCCTACAATTTGGGTCAACACATTTCTAATTCCAAAGATCCCATCAATTATGTGGATCGAAGTGGAGTATATAGACTAAAATGTTCAGATTGCAATGCCTCCTACATAGGTAGAACATGCAGATCACTATCCTCACGTTCTATAGAACACATAAGAACATACTTCCACTTTCTCCCAACATCTCAAAGAACATAACCACACCCTCAATATCCCAGAAGACGTTTCACTTATTCACAATATCCCCCACAAAAATTTCCTTAAATTAGATTTATATGAAGACCTTGAAATTCTAAAAGAAAAACAAAAAAGCCCAAATTGTGTCAATCGTATCTATCAAATTTATTAAAAGGATTTTTAATATATGGTATAGAGCCAACTACAGGAATGTAGATTCCTTGTGGATTACAATAAATGTTCAAAATGACCCCCATTTTCTTCAATGCACATTCGGTATCGTTTTCATAAAGAAAACCGAATGCGTTGAAAAATCATATTTTTCTGACGAAATTGATTTGCAGCTTCAATTATTTTAACCTTCAATTGTTGTTCATTCTCTATTATTAAAGAATACACGTGCTCTTTCATAAACCCCCAAAAGCAAAAGTTTTTGCTACAAATGAACAGGTGCAACAAACCGGTTTGCTTGTATCCGGACTGCTCACATGCCAACTCCATAACCCCGTATTCTCTTATAAAGCTACAAATCGACAGGTGTACACAAACTGGTTTTACAAACCGATAGGTGTAACAAACTGGTTTTAAAAATCGACGGGTGAATCCTCCCATTTCCTATTTACCAAAGTTCATGAGGTTAAGACCTGGACTTTGGGTGGCCAAGAAATAGGGGTCGACCTCTTCAAAGCAAATACTGCCTGCAAAGGTATTTCCGGACTTCATTTCTGTAATGCGGTGGAGTGCCATCTTGTAGAAGCCACATATTTTGCCTTATTGCATATTTCACTTCTTCCAAATACTCTTGTAAATCGTTTGTCAACAACTGCAAATAATTATCACCATTTAAATTGTTGGGAAGAAATACTGGACCTATTAGATTGTTATCCACAATTCCTGTACAAACATTAACTTTGGAAGTCCTTTGGTGATGAGTCGTTTTTTTGGCATGAGGATCTTTGCCCAAATGTACTCGTTTATGATGGTGGACGGTGTTTTGCAACAACCGACTAACCCACATTTGTTTACAAATGAGATTAGACGTGTCAAACTGTCGATCATAATGCATACTACATCAAGCAAAAGTGATATAAGTCATATCCATAATTATGGAGGCGTTTGTGAACTAAATTCTAAACCACATTCGTCAAATAATATGAAAACAGAAATTTGTAAAAATAGTCTAACCCATGTTTTCATTATAAATATGTGGGTTAGACGCTTGTTGCAAATCTTTGTAAGGTTCTTTTCATTGTGTGCACCAGATGCAAAATATTAAATTGAACAAAACTTTATTTTGACTTAAAAGACGAGACAATTTATTATTACACTAATAATTTAAATAAATAAAATTGCACCAAACTAGAGGCTTTATCTTTAATGGTAAAATACGAAAGTATATTATTTAAAACTGTGAATTTTCTGTGTTGTTAGGCAATTGATTAAAGACATTTTTAAATTCCTTTTATCGCAGATAGTGTGCCGAAAAGGTAACATAATATATTTTGCGATTACTCGAATGTTGATGCCATACATGCCGACAAGCATTTGTCAAATAACGAAACCAGTTGTTCATTATATAAAATATTGGAACTGTTGTTTAATAGTCAAAATTTTGGTCATCCAAATATTGTAGGAGAATATTATAGGTATGTCGTTATGGGCCCAGCGTTATTCAAAATTTTCGGAGATTGAAAATTCTATACAAGAAACTGGCACATTGTCAAAATTCAATTAAATTTTTACGAAGATATAGAGACAACAACCTTAAACCCAAGGGCTTGAAATTATAGGTATGATTTGGAAGGAATTGGGTTAAATCCTGATTTCGAGATTGATCAAGATTAAATCGAGTAGGAATTTAATCAGTAACAGTTACTTACTTTTACTAATGAACTCGAATTCAAATTTTTTTTGCGTATTTACCATTTCGGAGGGATAGATGGTTAATGCAAAATAACCATTTATATTTTTAAAATTTTGCAAAAACCGTCTAAGCCGCTTTAAGTTATTTTTGCAATAAACTGATTTTACTTATTTTGCTTTTGTACGTTTTTTTAGATGACCTGTAATTATTGAAATATAAAAATGTGAAAATAAAGCCTTATTTTCTATCAGTGAATTTCTTAAAGTAGGTAGACACAATATGCTCATTTACTCTGAACCATGTATATGTGGCTTAGACTATTATTGCAGAACACCATCCGTTTGTTATTCCATTTCTACTGAAGGTAGCCTTGTCGGTAAACAAAATATTTCAAACAAACTTAACATTTCGAGTGTTTTACATTAACAACCAGTCGCAAAATTCAATCTTTTAGGATAATCTTCAACCAATAACTCTTGAACCGTTGTCAAGTGATAGGGTTTAAGCAGTTGATCCTTCAAACGCCTCCAAACCCTTACGTGAGGAATATTTAGTTGAGCAGGCCGTTCCGGGAAACCCGGGAAACCCTTGTTCTTGTTCCAGTGACTTCTTCAATGAGTTCTAAAATGTCTTCATCAGTTGCATCCATTATTGGACGACCACTATTGCCCGCAACTTGCGGTTGGAATGTACCCGTTTCCCGTAAACGACGATCAATGGTCGGATTTTTATTTATTTAGCGTATGGCAATTTGATACACAACATTATCACATATATGTTAGAATCTAACATCTAATGTATTAATATATTCAATCGACGCTGGTGTTGCAGAGGCGAAGTCTAGAGGATTCACCTACGATATTCCCGATAGTTTATTGAAATCATAATTTAATCTGATCCAACTTACCCAACGATAAATGCATATCTGCCATTTCCTAAATTCCCAAACTGAACATTGCTAATGTCTTCCTTAAGTTTTCTATATATGCGAGAGTAAATCGCATTCACTCTCGCATAATAATCACTCTCGACTGTAATCAGTCATCTGGTGCATCGCATTTCTGGTAGAGAATGAAGTGGAAAATAGCCAATCTGTAGCAAATTCTGCAGTTTCATAGATTTTGTTCAGTAGACTCATTAGGAGTTTGAGTTGGTTGTTTTCAAATAGTTTCAATATTTCAGCTTGTATGTTATTAGTCCAGGTGCTTTGTTGGTTTTTAGTCTTTTTATTTCATATGTTACTTCACTGAGCGTTATTTCTGGTTCTGAACATCCAGAAACACTGACTTTTGTCTCTTGCTCTTTCTTAAATAATTCGTTCATGTATTGCCTCCATCTCTTAAGTATTCTCTCATTTTTGTAGAGCAACAAATTGAAATAGATTAATTTGAATATGTAAATTTTTTTTTCAAAACTCAAAATACGTATTTTGAGAATAATTTCCAAGTACATAGTAGGAATCGAAACGTCAAATAAACTTATCTTAAGGTAAAAGTGTGGTTTATTTCCAACAAAAATAGTAAATTGCATTTGGATGCCACAAGAAAATAGCGTCAGATTCAAAAATCAAAAAAACATTTTTCATAAAAACCAATTCCAGTGAATTTAGTCCTAATAAAAAATTTAATTAGTAAATTTATAAAAAAATCACAGGAATTCATCCCGACACCGATTCCTTTCTGTTCTATCTCCACATACCTATCTTAATAAACGATATGATTTATATTTGCTATTTGGAAATACATCGCACGGATCTGTTTTTTTAACTTTTCACTTTTTCATTTTTACGACACTGCATTTTGATCGTTGGCACACTTTTTAAAATTCCTCGAATGCCGAATTTTCTTTATAAACCTGTCGTTGTTTTAAATATACGCATCCGGTGTTTTATAGGCACTACCCACTTGTTAAAGTGAATCATAAAGTGTCATTTTTTTACTACATTTTAATCCGAAATAGATTTTTCATTTCTCAAAAGTTGCCCCGAATATAGAACAAAATTTTCCTACTTATAAAGAATTCTAATATTCTAATATTCTTCTAAATAAGGAATAAACAGATGGTTCATTTGAGCAAACTGTCGTTATGGAGTTTTTCCATAAATCAGATAAATCCTAGTCTGAGCAAGATTAGCAGATTATACCCAAATGTTCACTTCAGAAGTGATTGCTTAAACTTATGCTTTACAAATCATCATTTTTTGACTCTAGTGTAGTGCAAAAAATTATTACAACAACGTTTTTTACACAGAGAAAACACATCTATCTTAATGAAAAGATTTACCTCTCGATTTACCTGATAATGAATGCCAATATCAGGCACTGATCCAAAACAAATTGCAGACATTGGAAGAAGAAGAAACATCAATGCCAGAATTAACCATAGACCAGAAATGAAAAAAAAAATAACTAACTTCATAGAAAGTGTTTCAGCGGAAACTATAGGAAAAGAAAGGAATAACAAGAAGAAAAACCAGTGGTTTGACCAGGAGTGCGAACAAACTGAGACAGCATCAGACAGCAATCAAGAGGCTCTAGTGACTAAAATGCCCTACAGATGAGACAGGAAGACTACAACAAAGTAAGGACTCAAACGAGAAGACTTTTGAGAAGGAAAACGTGAAAAGCAGGTACCTAGAAGAGCAAATACAGCAACTGAAGGAACATAGAACCGGTCAGTCTAGACAGTTTTATATAGACCTAAAAACAATGAAGGGCAACACAACCAATAGCACAAGATTTATAAAAGACGATGCAGGACAATTGCTCACAAATCGAAGGGGAGATAAGCCGTCAATGTAGAAAATATTTTGAGCAACTCTTAAATTACAAAAAAAACCCAAAAACGACAGGGCAGCAAAGACAGTACCAGTTAGCCGAACCTCAAAATACCAGGGTCCACCACTAGCTGAAGTAAATTCCTCAATTTCGTCGTGTTAAAACACCATAAAGCCCAGGCCCAGACGGCATACAGGCGGAACTACTAAAAAGGGGAAAGAAAGAGGGAAAAGCTTCACCTTGAGATATATCGTCTTATAAGAGAAATCTGGGAAAGAGAAGCAATACAGAAACACTGGCATGAAAGCCATATAGTTCCTATCTACAAGGAAAAAGACAAGCAAATATGTCGGAACTATCGAGGAATATCGTTAATCGGGACCGGGAAAGTCGACCATAGACCAGATATTCGTCCTACGCCAGGTGTTGCCATCAATGCCACCAGAAAAGATAAATCAAAGATATAAGATAATAGAAAGAGAAATTACCAATCAAAAAAGAAATTTACATACTTAAAACACTCCATACCTTTTTAAAATTGCAAAACATTTTTAGAAGATTTTATTTTTCTCGGAAATGAAAGACGCTTTACAAAGAGAAGAGATAACTGATATTCCAGAAAGAAAAGATTCAGTGTTATCCAATCTTAGGTTTCTACCGAAACATTTAGGCGTCGAATATCTCTGTGGAACGAGCACCGGCGACTGGGTTATTACTAAAGCATTTTTCTAGCATACCATTTACCAGCTGTCTGTGAGTATCTATGGGGGCAGATTTTTAATTTGATAAGAAAGACAAATTGAACCTTATTTTATTTAATTGTAGGTATGCAGTAGCTCTAAAACCACTTTAATAAAACCACCAAGCACCTCAACATAATAATTTCTGATAATCGAACATACTAAAACACAACATTTTTAACTCACATATATTATGTCCATCATGATAGCGTAATTAAAATACAACCAATGTCACCAGAAAAGAGAAGATAGAACCCCTTAATAAAACGATAGACGAATTAAAGACATAAAGTTTTATGAAGAACGAAGAAGGTAAAAGTAAGATATGGATGACGACAGAGATTCTGCAGCTGATGGAAGAAAGAAGGTAGAACAAGAACAATAACTCTATGTATAAAAACATTACAACGAGATATACAGAGAAAGATCAGACAAGCCAAACAGAAAGAACTGGAGAAAAAAATGCCAAGAAATCGAAATTCAGTCACCAGCTGAAGTCCGTTTGAAGAGGTCTACCCTCCGGACGCTGGTAGTCACGTAAGTCATGGTTGTATCATGCCTGAAGTAAAATTTAATAAAATATTAAACTGTACTTCGAAGAATGGGGAAAGAAAGAGAGGGTGGATGTATACCATTAAAAGGAGGAAAGTTGGAATACCTAGGACATATTACAATAAGAACCAGCACTAAATATACACAACTGAAAATAATCCTTCACGGCAAAATATTCGGAAAGCGAGGAATTGGGGGAGAAGAAGAATATCATATTTAAATAATACCTCAGAAATGGTTCTTCACAATAACAACAAAGCTATTTAAAGTATCATCGAAACGAATAGACACAAAAGAAGTTGTTTCCTATTTTCAATTAAGATTGGAACTAATTCAAAGAAAATACCCTCGAAATCTGTTAGAAATTTAGTTTTTTTTTTCAAAATGTGATTCACACAATCAAAAGCTTTGGATAAAGACTATTGTTTCTTGCTTGATAGACTTCATGTAGTACAGAAGACATAGCATCACTGGTACATTTATTAGATAAAAAGCCGAATTAACTTTGTGGTAAACTGTTGTTTTCAAGGAGAAAGGACGATAAATCTGGCTTTTATAAATATGATATAAGTATAATTAGTAAACGCATATTTTTGGCTGATATGCAGATACCTGTGGTGGTCCAGGGTTTGTGATGTTTTGACTTAATTGTAATAAAAAGAAATGTCTTATTGAAAACACAGACAAGTCTATCTAAAAAATCACTGAAATTATAGTCCACGTCCACAGAGGGAAAGTGCCATCCAGAAGTAAAGCACAAATTTTGGAATTTACGAAAGTTCTGAGCGGAAATAATCCTACCTAAATTCCAAATAAACATTCTTAATAGGTTTCCGAATCTTTCCGCACTATATATCATATATCACATCCGGTTTTTTCTTCAACAGCACATTGTTTACGTGATTCACACCTTTAGTCACCTCTCCCGAAATTAGTTCTCCCGTTTTTTTATATACACACAAGAATATAACGATAATAAACGAGTCATATTTTAAAATGAAAAGTGGTGAAATGTTTGAAAACGTTTCAAAGCTCATTTTTTTCGCTTGTCTATTGTGAGATTATATAGAAATAGCAACTGAAGTGTATACAAACCTTGTCCGGATGACCTAGTCTAACACCGATGACTGCAAGATGGTTTATTTTCAGTTTTTGAAATCATAGATTGTTTCAAAATTTTTTTTTGATG
Source organism: Diabrotica balteata (assembly GCA_918026665.1). Classification (NCBI taxonomy): domain Eukaryota; kingdom Metazoa; phylum Arthropoda; class Insecta; order Coleoptera; family Chrysomelidae; genus Diabrotica; species Diabrotica balteata. The sequence goes on from OU898283.1 coordinate 136,376,147, forward strand.
TATTACAATTTTTATAAAGGATCTGCCGACGGTTTTTCAAACAAACAATTAACCATTGGCAACATGACAATCAAAACAATAGGATTCAAAGAGTACGAGCGCCAGAATAGTTACGTTGATTTAGGAAAAAAGAAAAATGTGGTAGAAAAAAATATATTTTGAAGTAGGCATGAATTTTTCAAAAGCAAGATTTTATAGTTTGAAAGTCGCTTCATTAGTCCATATAATTACCTTGAACTTCAATACACTTATTCCAATAATCCTTTATAGGCAGTTATTGAGAAAGAATAATACAATAGGGTGCACATTATATAGTATGGAAAAATGATGTTTTTTCTCTAGCGATAGTTTATTCTGCCGAAAGCGATTTGCTTTCTCTTGATTTTACAATTTCAAAAACTGAATTCAAAACTTCAAATTTATGAAAGTCGCAATATTTCCGTTTCTAATCGATAAGAATTGATGTACCTTGTCGTATATATTATAAAAATACATTTAGTTAATTCATGAATTGTTTATTAAACCGAGGAATTTCTTTTTTTTTATTTTAAATTAAAGTGTCTCGGCAACTATGGGCCATTGACACTGGTACAAAGTTTATTACAATATGTTTATGTTTACATATATATACAATCTGTTTATATACAAGTTAGGATACATTAACAACATCTTTATGTAGTAAAGTAGAGTAGATCACTTAAATTATTTTGAAAGTTGTAGTAGTCTCTTTAAGGTTTGTAGTGGACACATTCTAGTAATATGTGCTGGACTGTTAAGGACTCATTACATGTTCACAGCTAGATGTTTTCAGAAGACATCAGATATCCATGAGTAAGACTAGTGTGACATATTCTCAGATTTCTGATAATATTATCTTTTCTGCTCATTTGAGGCATGGTGATGGAGGTAACAGTTGGTTGAATTGTGCGTAGTTTTGTATTTTGTACGTTCAAGTGTGTTGCTCAAGTGCTTAGAAAGTTGTTATTGATACTAGCCTTTAGGTCTTGGTAAAGTTGTATGTTTTCCATATTTTCTAAAGAAGCAGGCAAGTTTTACTGCATGATCAGCGTTCTCATTTCCATTGATTACCAACATGGGATGGTATCCAGATGATAGTTACTGAAACACCATTTTTTTACTTCTTTTGGCACATACTGTGGATGCACTGTACAATGGGATGTATGGAGTATCTCTCTCTTCAATCCTGACCCCCCCAGGGGAGTGTAGTGGTCGACGTGATGTCGTGTATTGTCCGTCTCCAGAGATCTCTGTCTCTGGTCATTTCTTTTAACTCATGCATAGGTCTTTGGTATATTCCTGTAATTTGATCTATCCATCTTGTTGGGGATCTTCCTCGTGATCTTCGGCCTTCTACCTTTCCTTGTATTATGAGTCTTTCCATGTTTTCTGTGTTTGCTCTCATAACATGCCCAAAATATTTTAATTGTTGGAGATGGACTTTACTAGAGAGTCGTTGGCTAACTTTTAGCTCTCTTAAAATTGAATTATTGGTTCTACGGTCGGTCCAAGGAATTCGTAACATTCGTCTCCAACAGAACATTTCAGTGGCGTCTATCTTTCTTCTCTCCGATTGTCTCAGAGTCCAAGATTCACATCCGTAGGTCAGTATTGGGAATATTAAGCAGTTGATCAACCTCATCTTTATCTCTCTTGAAATTTGACAGTTCTTCCATATTTTGGTCATTTTTGTGTGTGGCAACTTTTGCTAGATCACATCTACGTTTAATCTCTTCTTGTAATGACCCTGTGTTTGTGATTAAGATCCCAGATATAAGTATGAGCTCACAAACCTCGAACCGGTCAATTGTGGTTATGTGTGGATGATTGTTGTGTAGTCTATCCACTATCATGATCTTTGTCTTTGTCTTTCAAACATATATGTTGAATAATTGTGGAGATAGTATACATCCTTGTCTGACACCCGTTGCTGGATGAAACTCGTTCGAAAATGTGTCAAGTACTTTAAACTGATCCAGTAGTGTGTTCATATAGTTCAGTTATAAGCGTAATTAGATATTGTGGTACGCCTACTTCTTTTAGTATTCGCCATAAGTGTCTCCACTTGACCCTGTCGAACGCTTTACGGTAATCTATAAAACAGATGTATAGTGGGATGTTGAATTCCCTAGATTTCTCGATTATCTGTCTTATATTCAGCAGGTGTTCTCGAGTGCTTCTACGTTTGGTAAATCCAGTTTGCTCTTGTGGAATTTCTCTTTGAAGGAATGTTTTCAGTCTCTCATTGATTATATGTAGCATTATCTTGCTGCATGGGATATAAGAGAGATAGTTCTATAATTGGTCGCATTTATGGAAGCTGCCTTTTTTATGTATGGTCGTTATTGTGGATTTTGTCCAGTCTTCAGGCATTGTTTGGAATGTCATATTTGGTTTATTGCCATATTTGGTTATATGTTTTTTGGGGGTACCTTGTCGTATATATTACAACAATACATTTAGTTAATTTATGAATTGTTTATTAAACCGAGGAATTTCTTTTTTTTTTTATTTTAAATTAAAGTGTCTCGGCAACTATGGGCCATTGACACTGGTACAAAGTTTATTACAATATGTTTATGTTTACTTATACTATACAATCTGTTTATATACAAGTTAGGATACATTAACAACATCTTTATGTACTTAGTAAAGTAGAGTAGATCACTTAAAGTATTTTAAAAGTTGTAGTAGTCTTTTTGAGGTTTGTAGTGGACACATTCTAGTAATATGTGCTGGACTGTTAAGGACTCATTGCAATGTTCACAGCTAGGATGGTTTTCAGAAGACATCAGATATCCATGGGTAAGACTAGTGTGACATATTCTCAGATTTCTGATAATATTGGTCTTTTCTACTAATTTGAGGTATGATGATAGAGGTAACAGTTGATTGAATTGTGTGTAGTTTTGTATTTTGTACGTTCAAGGTGTGTTGTTCAAGTGCTTAGAAAGTTGTTATTAATACTGGCCTTTAGGTCTTGGTGAAGTTGTATGTTTTCCATATTTTTCTAAGGACCATGCAAGTTTTACTGCATGATCAGCGTTCTCATTTAAATTTTTTCCAACATGGGATGGTATCCAGATGATAGTTACTGAAACACCATTTTTTACTTCTGTTGGCAGATACTATGGATGCACTGTACAATAGGATGTATGGAGTATACATTTCTGATTGAGTCAATGGCGGAGAGAGAATCGGTGCATATTGCTAATGATTTTTCATTAGCAATGGGCGAGTCTAATGTCTTGAGTACTCCATACAGTTCGGCTGTGTGAATACTGCATCTGGGGAGATATGCTTGTACCAAGGAGTTGTGGGCGTTTCTTCTTTTCTGTGTTCGATTCAAGCTGGTAAAGACAGTAGGTAGCTTATTGTTCCATTGGGGAATTCTGGACGTAGTAAACGGAGTTGTGAGTTTTAGGTCTGTGTCTTAGCAAAGTTTTTAAAATTTGTGAGAGAGAATATACTCGAGGGTGACTATTATCTGGGACAGGGAGGGGAGTATTAATTAGTTTAATTACTGGGTTTTTTTGACTTAGCAGAAATTCTAGAGAAGTAAGACAGAAGTAGACGTTGCCGTCTTATAAAAAGTGGAGGTTCTGAAGATTCGATATAAAGACTTTCAGAAGGACTTGATTTAAAGGCGCCAGGGCGAATGCGTAAAGAAGTGTTGTGAATTGTATTCAGACTTTTAAGGTGGGTATTGGAAGCCGATATGTACAGAATGCTTCCGTAATCCAACCAAGAGCGGATGAATGTTTTGTAAATTTTAAGAGGACTTTCTCTTCTGCCCCCCATAGATGATGAGCTAGAGTTTTTAAGATATTGATTCTATTTAGGCAGTTAGTTTTTGTATTCTGTATATAATAGTAATAGTGTGGGGCCGAGAAACTGAGCCTTGGGAGACTCTATTTTGTGAGATGTGGGATGTCGATGTTTTCCCGTTTGCAATTGCTTTGAATGATCTTTTTGTAGGAAATTGTTTATAAAGGTGATAATATTACCCGTTAAATTAAGTTGCTTAAGTTTTCTAATAATAGCAGCTCTGTTTATTGTGTCGAAGGCAGTTTCTAAGTCTAAGGCAACGATGATGATGTCATTCTTATTTGATATAGCTTGGGTTATTTCTGTTTGTAGAAAGGAATTTCTTTAAACGCTTATATTTTAACACAAAAAATATTTATTTTGCAAACTTTTACTTTTTTTTTATTATTATTAGTAAAAACGGTTATGGAATGAGAGGTTACTTAAATATTTATGTATTATGGTGATAAATAATATCTTTCTATAATACATTTTACCGAAAATTAATTTTTTATTTGAAAATCAAATAAATACCTGTTCATATTTGTTGAATTATACCTATTATTTTTATAATTACTTTTCTTGACTCAAAAACATTACCAATATATCTTAAACAACTTCAATATTTACAACAACTCCTAAAATAGTTATTAAGTAGAAAATTTGGGAATTTTTTGTAACAATTCATTTTTGCCCCAAAAATTAATGAGAACATTTTTGTAACCAGATTACTTTAAAAACTGGTCATAAGAAAACGTTACAATTGGTGTCAGAAGAAGAAGATTATTAGCAGACTTAAACAAAAGCGAGAAAAGAATTATAATAAAAAGTATTTAGTTCCAATTTTTATCTAGAAAGAACAAAATTGATAGTTCAGATATACAATTTACGAAGAAAACAACAAATTTAATATCACTGAGGTAAGAAGAAATATTTAGAGCATATTTGCTACAAGTAGGTACTATCTCTATAAAAGAGACAATTAAATCATTAGAAAAACAATCTATGAAGGAAGATATAAATTATAAATATACAAAAGTACGAGCTCTATGAGCATTTATGTAAAGAAAACACTATCGCCTTCTTCTCCCACTTGTCATACCTTTTTAAGTATCAGAGTATGATTCTGGTTTAATCATTTATCCATTTTTTCCACTCTCTTTTATTCTTTGCTAATTCCTTCAATACTTAATTGTTTTCCTCCCTTTCCCTCTCTGTTTGGTTCGGCCATTTCTTTCTTGGTCCGTTTCTTATTCTTTTCATTGACTTTCCTATTTTCAGTATTCTCTTGAGTTTGATCAATTCTAACCACTTCACCAAACCAATTCATGTGTTTCTCTTCGTTTTTTGTCAATATTGTTTTTGGACCAATGCTATGTCTTACTTCTTTTTTCTCACTCTGCCCCACTTGATCTTGCCTGCTATTTTCCTAATATGCTTTCAATTATTTATTTGTATTTGGTAATTTTCAGTTTTTACAAGCATTATTGGTATTGTTATAATATTGTGACTTTTCTTTTTTACTTCTACTTAAATTTCTTTATATCCTAGTAAAGTTTTGATTAGGACATAATATACCTTAGTTGCTTTATTTCCCCTTTTGGCTATTTCAGCATCCATTTTTTGTCAATTATTAACACTGTACACAAATCTTCGAATGTGCTTACCTTTCGAATTCGAAGTGTAGTTTCCACACTTTCGCAAATTTCTCTTGATATAATTTTATCCATATTTTTAGCACTTTGCCTTTTTCAGCCTTTAGTTGGTTTTGGCTGTCCCTTATTGCTCTTATTTCTTTCTTTTCGATCACCTCATAGTCTTTTAATTCGTGTCCAGAATTTTCTCCAACCAATCCTTTACTCATTTTTGAGTACAAACTTACACACAGATATTACACAAAGGGTTGATGCAATACAATAAAAGTAAAAACAATATACAAGAAGTTATAATTCGTTTATTATCTTTAAAAGATCAATTTTTGACTTAAAACATGCAATACAAGCTACCTTCATTTTAAATTTGAATAAAACTACCACAAAAACAACCTTAAAATTATTTGTATCCTCACTAATTGGTGCTGAATCACAGTAGTCGGTATTTATACTTGTAAGTGACGAATCAATGATATTGTAGGCAGTCCTGGTCAATATAATTAGTAGATAAGAAGTACCACCTTCTTTAAATCAGCTAATTGAATTATTAGTACGAACAGTAGGTGGATCTATAATAGATATTTGTAGTACTGGTAAAATGAGCTGTTTTAAAGTGATTTAAACAAATAATATCGTGTAATTTTGAGATAAGAAGGATTTTTGTCATCGTTGTTATAAAGTTGGAATACTATATCAGAATCTATGAGGATTGTTGAGGAAACTTCTAGAATGTATTAATAAAACATAAATAAAGAAGGCTGAATAAGACCAACGACTAATTTTAATTAGGGTAGTAACTAGGAGGTTGTTTCCCCTCACTTTCTCGCTGCAAAAAAATGGGGACTGAATTTCCTTTCATCATAAAGTTTTTCAACACAATTTAAAAATGTAGTAAACTTACGTGGATCTTATAATTAACTGATTGTCCTTGAATGAGGTTTTCCTTATGTCATTTTCGAAATATTGCTATTATTTTCATAGTGCTATAAAAAATCGTTCATTTTCCTCTAAATAATGTTTAAATACGAACTTATTTTCAGGCTGCCGTCGAAATGTCAACGTCACCTATCCTTGTTGAAAATTTGTCGAGAGTGAAGCCGAAAAAGCACCCAACCACACACCGAATCGTAATCAAAAGATAGCCGATACAGTACCAAAATCAAACATTTCGGTGACCGAGACACAAGATGTTGGATATTTTTAGAGGTCTCAAAGTCCTCGTCAGAGTCAGCCACATCCACACCGACTCCCCCGTTTTCAGGCTACACTATTCTCTAACGACCAGCATTCTCATCGCCTGTAGTCTAATAGTAACCACTAGGCAATACGTGGGTAACCCGATAGACTGTATTCATACGAAGGATATACCAGAAGACGTTTTTAATACCTTTTGTTGGATCCACTCGACTTTCACCGTCGTTCCCAGTAAACCGGAACCTTATGCTAATATGTATTTGCCGGGAAGTCCAGGAGTGAGGACTACACACGACGATAAAGAGAAGAAAGTGTACAAGTATTACCAGTGGGTGTGTTTTGTTTTATTCTTTCAAGTAAGTGATTTTTTGCTGTTGTTGTTAAGAATGCAAAAAATTGTACTATCAAAATTAATAATAGGGACTATAAAAATCCTGCATTTTTATTATTTACACCATAATGGTTCGCGTAAAGCACCTAACTTCTTCACTAATGTGACTTTGTCTGTACATGGTATCTTTAAAATCCTTCTGTATAACCATAGCTTAAAAGCTTGAAGTTTTAATAGAGTTTTCGCCTCCAATGTCCACGTTTTTACTCCGTACAGAAGCACTGTGTTTATGTCCAGTCCATATATGTTCTACTTATTTCCGTTATTTTTTTTATTAAGTTTTGCAGCCTTTCTATGGTATTGAAAAACACTATTGTATCATCTGCATACCGCAGGTTATTGAGATTGACTCCATTTATTGAGATGCTTTCATCAATATCTTTTTAAGCCTCTTCAAATATGTGCTCCGAGTACAGAAGAAATATCAATGGTGAAATTTTGCACCCCTGTCTCACTCCTTTTCCGATTTTGACCTGATCTGTATATTCTCTATCTATTCGGAGAATGATTGATTCCAATACTGGTTAGCTATTAGTTTTAGATCTCTTCCGTCAATGCTTATCCTCTTTAGCACTTGCATCATTTGTTCATACCTGACTGTATCGAAAACCTTTTTGTAGTCAATTAGGCATGCAAAACATCACAGCTTACATCTCTACATACCTGCACGCTAAATAAAGCTTTCCTCATACCAACGGCGGCGTTCACTAATCCAAGCAGATTGGGCGCAATTTGTTCCTCGCATTTTTGGTAAATTTTTTTGTGGATGACTTTTAAAAACAGCTTCGGCAAATGGTTCATTAGGCTTATTATCCTATAGTCTTATAAACTTTTGCTCCTCATTTTTGGGCAATGGTACGAATTCCGATTTGAGCCACTCTACTGGTATTTTTCCTACTTTGTATATTTTATTAAATATTTCAGTTATTTTTTCTTAATCCTTTCGATCTCTTAATTCGAATCTGCACCTAATAATCTTTCCAATGGTATGGGATGATATTCCAAAGATAAAAGTTGAGCGTCTAGAAAAGGAAAATTCCAAACTGTCTACAGAAATAAAAAAATGTTTAAACAGAATAAGAGAACTGGAAAAAGATTGTGACGAAGTAAAGACACAATTTGTCGATTTGTCCACCAAACACGCGAAGAGCGTTTCAGAAAACGCAGAAACACTGAGAAACCGTTAAGGTCCATGCTGATACAGTTTCGCAGTGCCATAGACAGCAGCTGGCTGATCTGGAAAATCGTCATAGCAGGGAAGTATTAGAGCTGCAGAGCCGTTTGGAGAAAGTGCTCACTCCAAGCGAAACTTCTCCCGTACTACCCACGATGCCCAGAGGAGAAGGGGAGGGTTCCGAAAGTATAGACAGGAACAGTTCCATTCCTGTACATCCCATACCATTGGAAAGATTATTAGGTGTAGATTCGGATTTCAGTTATTATTTTTATTTGTTCTGCATCTAATACCTTCAGCAGTTCTGCAGGAAATATCATCAAATCCCAGTGCCTTTCCATCCCTCATTTGTTTGACGGCTCCCTTCTTTCTTCTGGTAGTATTTCAGGACCTATATTTTCTTCAATGGTGGGTTCGAAAAATTGTTCTAAGGTTGAAAAAGTTTCTCCAAGTACTCTTCTCACACTTTCTTTCTATCTCTTTGAATATGGCAAGATTGCCTTCATTATCTGTTATTTTTCACTGTTGCGTTTTCGGAACTTTCCAACCACTTCCTTCACCTTTCGATGGACATTGAAGTTACCATATTGACTCTGATACTCCTCTATTTATTGACATTGTTCTGTTTTTTGTTTCTCTTTGTTAACCTTACATACCATCAAATAACCTTACATTATTGTTCTTAGAGAGCCGCCTCATTCGCTTTTGATAGAATTCTTAACATTAGTAGACCTAATTTTAACCTACATATCGATTTTCTCGAAAAATATAATTTATGCATTCAGTTTAAAACAATTACTAATGCACAATTTTTTTGGCATTCATCTTGATGCTAACTAGCTGCCAGTGAAATATCTGGCTCTGGCATTCAATAAAACAAACAAACCTGTCGTAGGATTGTCGAAGTAATTTTTCTAGTGGGTGTTCCAATTTATTATCTGAGACGAGATGATTTATAAATTTTTATTGTATCAATAAGACATTTGTTATTAGTGTCGGATTTTTTTCTGGGCGTTTCAATTTTTGATTTAGTTATTCAACTCTAGACAAAATAAACGTTTTTCTCTCCATTATTTTTATTCTCGTTATTGTCCTTGCTCTAAAAATGTATCCAATAACTGGACGTGTATGTTTATTTATGAGAATGTATTGAAAAATTAATGTTTACAGTGGCTATTGCCTGATTTTTGCGTAGTTATTGCTTATAAGTTACCGGATACTGTTTTATGAGTTACATGGGAAAAGCTGGCCAAAATCTATAGCAATAAAAAAGACTCACATTAATGTTTATTTTACTTCTCAAACCATGAAATTATGGAATTTTATTACTTCATTACATTTATAACTCTATTCATAGAGTTATAAATGTAATTTTATGTTTAATTCCGATTTAAACTATTTTCTAAATGAAGCAATGACAATAGGTAAACTTAAAGGTAAGTAAAATGCTAAAATAGAAAATATACATATTTCACAAGAAGTGCAAACAAACGGGGAGTAGCACATAAACAACAACGAACATGAATTAAGACATTTCATTGAGATAAATTAAAAATCCTCGTTTTTTTATCGACAGTAGCGTCTTTTGTTAAACATTATGTTACTTGACAAGTCTCTATAAGTTATGAACATTTCTACTGGTCTTGTAAATTTTGTTTTTTGTTTAATTTGTATGTTCCACAGCTGAAATAAATGGATAACAACTAAGGAAGAACATCATCGAAACGAATATAAAGAAAAAAAAGCAAGAAACCATGTTGTTCTGGAGCAAATTTATTTTCAAAATTTTTCAGTATATTCATATAGAGAATAGATTCAAATAATTTAGCCAGGGAATTAAGCCGATACTTATAGGACAATAGTCTTCTATAATATTTCTATTACCTGATTTAAAAACTGGAGTAATGGTAGCCTCTTTGAGTTTATCTGGAAAGGTGTTAGTTTTAAGAGATAGATTAAATAGATGTAATAATGGTTTTTGAAATACATCAGAACATCCTTTAAAGATACAGGCAGGGATATTATCACTACCAGTGGCTTTTTTTGGCTTTAATTAATTTTTATACTAACCTCCACATCTTCTTCACTAATAACTAAAAAGTTAAAAGATCCCTGTGAACTACAGTGATGTGTAGATGATACCTGATAAATTGAGCTAAAATGATGAGAGAAAGCCATGGCAATATCCTGAGGGCCTGTATATGTATGATCATTTAAAGACATCTCGTGAGGAAAACCGCTGGTTTGTCTCCTACTTCTTATGAATGTCCAAAAACTATTTGGGTCATGTAAAATGTTATCTTCAATATTATTTTGATGCTGCATAAATTCATTTTTGATTTGCTTTTTAATAGTATTTCTAAGACTCTTGAATTTATTGTTATCGATAGCACTAGCTTTCCTTATTTTTATCTGTTTGCCTAATTTGTTTTTTTGTCTGATTTTTTTAATAAGGTCTATACTAAAATAAGCTGGATATTTCTGTTTTTGTCTATTTTTAATAATATTCTTTGGTATGGCTTGATCAATGCAGTCCAATTTATCGTAAAATTGATTAATACAATCTGTAACAGTTATACAATTATACATATCTGACCAGTCAGTGTCCCTTATTAATTGATACAGAAGATTAAAGTCCCCCCTGACATAATGATACCTATAAGACTGTTGTATATTACTCTCAGTGTATGAATTATCTTTATATTCTAGTAACATTTCTAGTGCCGGGTGATAATGATCTTCAGGTACCAAAGGAGACCCAGACCTAGTTAGATTCGTTATGGATATGTTTAACAGTATAAGATCAAGCAGTTTATTTTTTCAATTTGAAATTGTATTATATTGATTTAAATTGTTTAGATTTTGGAATTCTTTAAGCAAGCTGCGGTTTTCACAACTTAAGTTAATAAATCCAGGAATATTAAAATCTCCAAATATGATAATATTAATATTTTCTGACAATACTCTGTTATAAAGTTCTAAAAGTTCTTCATAAATATCTAACCGTACACCAGGAGGTATAAAATGAGTATGTTTAAACCTTACCTTAAGTAACAAGCACTCAACAATTATATTACAATTAACTTTAATACTTTCTACAATAAATTTGTTCATCTGACATAACTCCACCACAATGTCTTGCCACTGGCCCTATTTTTGCGGAAGACTATGTAGCGATTATCAAAAAGCTCTTCATTGGAGATTTCATCTATAACCCATGTTTCAGTTAATAGGATTATATCAAAATCTTCACTAAGAACATTGGTATATAGGTCACTTGTTTTAGTGCGTAGGCCTCGTACATTTTGATAGAAAATGTTTAGATTTTGGGTCTGCAATGTTTGTATCATTAATTCTAATTCTGAGGATCCATCAGATAATCAGATCCATCCACATCTAAATATATGCTTTTTTGCATTTATGAATCAAAATTGTTTGGGACCTATCTCTTATAAACTGATCATACTACCGCCAGGATTTCGATTGCACATCTTCCATTCATTCATAATATCCATATAAAAATTATAGAATCCTACACCATCTTATACTAAGCTTGTTTTAAGTTCTATTAGACAAAGTCTCCATGAAACATCCACATTATAGTCTAGGCGGGATCTGTTTTGGATTGGAAATTTTCGAGGGAAGCTATTTTTTTGCTGGAATCCCTTCAGGATATGCCCAGTATCGATAATCACAATATGCGCCAGTCGCAAACCCTGTGCTAAATTTTTATTTAACAAAATCTGAAAACAATTAAAAATTTCTCATTTTTTTGCACCTATTTTCATTTATAATTCGAAAAATATTGATCTTAGAGAAAAATTGTAACTGGTTAAAAGTTTCGTTATTAAATTTTACACAATATTTTGTTAGCTAGAAATTGAAAATTTAATGGTTATTGTTGAAAAAATAGCAATAATTGGAAAAAAAAGTACAAAAAAATGAAGTTAATCCTTTAAATGTTTTCGACTTTCTAAACTTGACTTACAAGTTCCATATTCCGCCTAGAAAAACTTCTTAATATGTTTAAAACGTGTGCTAAATTTTGTTAAGATCGGTCGGATAGGTTTTGCATAATAATTTTGCAATCCAGCCTACTGGAAAAAAAATCGCAAATTTTCAAATTCATAGTAGGACCTAAATAGGTCCTTCAGATAGTTGCAATTTTTTTTACATATAAAGGAAGTCTCAAACTTTCAAATGCTTTTTGTAAAATTTAAATCGGTTTACTAGGAAAGCCTATAAATTTTTTAAAAATTATAAACATTTTTTAGGCTTATAAACAAATTAAATAACTTTACGAGCTTTAAACATATCAATTTCAAAATGTATACACTTAAAGAACATTAAAAGACGCTTCTTTTAAGAAACAAAAAGATACATTCGGCTTACTGGTTGCCGAGATATTGAAGGTCAAAGTTGGTATACATTTGCCGTGTAACCATAAGTGATAGAGGGCTCGTTTTTAAACAAATACCCTCATCTTGCCAAATACTTTTTATATGAAAAGTTTTACGTAATGCGCTTCATGGCAACATCCATAAAAAAGACAAATAAAAAACCGTTTTCGCGTAAAATGTCGCTCGGAATCCATGAGAGGAGGTGGTGAGGGACATTCACTTCAAATGTGAATCAGTGAGTATCAAGTAGGGGACCATCACTTTGTTTAATTTCGGGTTTTGAAATATAAACAAAAGTAAAGTGCTCCAAAATCTGTAAGGGCTTGTAAAGTAAATTGTTACTTTTAGTAAACAAATATGTATTTATAAATTGTTAATAAATAATTTGAATTGTTAAAACGAAGGAAATTTTTTTTTGTAAAAATCAAACATTAAATTGATTAAATTAACATTAAAAATAATTTATTTCTGCAGTTTTATCATAATAATGACATTATTTGATTTGAGAATATATTTTGATTCGAAAGTGACGTGTATATTGTATATTGACGTATTATTATACTGCTGTGTAATGCTCGAAATTGTTTTTTTTTTAGCTTGCAATTTATACATTGAAGTAAATTGTTACTTTTAGTAAACAAATATGTATTTATAAATTGTTAATAAATAATTTAAATTGTTAAAACAAAGGCGATTGAAACAAAAATTTTCTTTTCATAAATAATCTTTATTTTGACTCAATCTTCAATAATTTTTTTAAGTCTTTTTTTTCGGAAGGACAAGAATCTTCAGGTTTTATTTTCTTCCTCAAAACCTTCATTTTCCGTTTCAATATCTTCATCCTCGATCTGTAAATTTAATGTTTCTTCTCCTTCATCTGTAGCTATATCTTGTGCCTCCAAAAAATCTAAGGAATCCATCGACTCCATATCCATATCTCGTTCAACTTCTTCCAATATTTTATTGTGATCAATATTTTTACATGTTTGACCATTGCAGTGAAGACAATAGTCAGAACATTTGAGACCATGTTTGATACAACTGCATGTTTTTGTACAAAGTTTTTTACATTTGCAACTAATATTTCTGAATAATGAGTCAGGTAGTAATACTTGCTCAGTTTGTATTGGCTCAAGACCATTTTGAGTTAGTTCCCACCCCCACTCAGTAGCATTCAGGTTATTTCCAAGCCACTGCTGTACTTAGAAATATACACGAAGCGAGTGTTGCTCAGCTGCAGATTGTGTAGGTGGCAGCATGGACAATTGAAAATTTTTATTTTTGCAACCTTTTTTAAAGCACAAGTAGCGAATTTTATTCAATGTAAAATCGCACTTTGAGTGGCCCATATACAATGCCGATATAATTTTGCATCCGCTGCGTTTAATTTCTTCCTTAGTTGCACTTTTTTCATTAAAAATGGTTGCTTCTTGCCATATATAATTATTTGTTGAAACCAATTTAACAATTTTGCTTTTTCCTTGATAAAAAAATGCAGAGGTTGTATCACAACCAGAAAATGCGTGTATAAAGCCCACTAAATTTTTTAACGAAGATTTCGTAGATTCACTTATTTTAAGTGCATTATTGAAAGAGTTGTAGTAATAAATTTCTTCCGATTTTTTTCCTTTGCTAGGTTTCCAGAAAAAAAATATTTTTATTTTCAGTTACTTTTTGTAAAAATATTACCAGAACATCAATATCCCCTGCAATTATAAAAACTGGCTTGTTATCTGAGGCTAATATATACTTGATACTCGCCGATTCACATTTGAAGTGAATGTCCCTCATCACCACCTCTCATGCATTCCGAGCGACATATTACGCGGAAAACGGTTTTTATTTCTCTTTGTTATGGATATTGCCATAAAGCGCATTACGTAAAACTTTTCATATAAAAAGTATTTGACAAGACGAGGGTATTTATTTAAAAACGAGCCCTCTATCACTTATGGTTACACGGCAAATGTATGCCAACTTTGACCTTCAATATCTCGGCAACCAGTAAGCCGAATGTATTTTTTTGTTTTTTAAAAGAAGCGTCTTTTAATGTTCTTTAAGTGTATATATTTTGAAATAGATATGTTTAAAGCTCGTAAAGTTATTTAATTTGTTTATAAGCCTAAAAAATGTTTTTAAAAAAATTTATAGGCTTTCCTAGTAAACCGATTTGAATTTTACAAAAAGCGTTTGAAAGTGTGAGACTTCCTTTATATGTAAAAAAAATTGCAACTATCTGAGGGCCTTATTTAGGGCCTACTATGAATTTGAAAATTTGCGATTTTTTTCCAGTAGGCTGGATTGCAAAATTATTAAGCAAAAACCTATCCGACCGGTCTTAACAAAATTTAGCACACGTTTTAAACATATTAAAAAGTTTTTCTAGGTGGAATATGGAACTTGTAAGTCAAGTTTAGAAAGTCGAAAACATTTAAAGGATTAACTTCATTTTTTTGTACTTTTTTTCCAATTATTCATATTTTTTCAACAATAACCATTAAATTTTCAATTTCTAGCTAACAAAATATTGTGTAAAATTTAATAACGAAACTTTTAACCACTTATAATTTTTTCTCTAAGATCAATATTTTATGAATTATAAATGAAAATAGGAGCAAAAAAATGAGAAATTTTCAATTGTTTTCAGATTTTGTTAAATAAAAAATTAAGCACAGGGTTTGCGACTGGCGCATATCGTGATTATCGATACTGGGCATATCCTGAAGGGATTCCAGCAAAAAAATAGCTTCCCTCGAAAATTTCCATTATGGCCTGAATTTCTACAGATGCCGCCTAGTCTATTATGGGTATATGCGCCTTAGTACTCGTGAGAATTTAACAAACACTGTACGATACATTTTTTTCTGAAATAAGTAACTCCCAAACAACCTGTTAGCATTAAAGAAACACTCGGTCGAAAGGTTTATCTGTCTGCCCAATAAAAATATAATTAATGATACTTCCTGGCCAAATTGTTATTTCTTTTTCTATCCGCATTCGCTCAAACTCTATAAAAGTTGTCTTCTCCGAGCAATTAGCGTCACCTCGCATAGTTAATAATTATAAAAACACTCCTCTTCTGTTTAGGCGATCGTAACTTAAGTTCTTCTATTTGTTTTCGAAACATTCCGAAAATAAACAGCTGGGATAAGTAAGACGCCAATGAAAAGTGCCAACTGGTAGGCCTCTGCGATGCTCGCTCTTAAATATTCTATTAATGAATAAGATGTTGATAAATGTAACGACTTCTTTTACTTGATTTTCCTCGACGTTTATCTTGCCAGTTTGAGTAATCGTTTGATGGACGGAACGTGATATATTTTTTCACAACAGCCAGATAATTTTAGGTTCTTTTTTGATCCTCGTGCTGCTATACTGACATATTTTTTGTATTTGTTAAGAATTTTATACGAATAATTGCAGTTTACCGATGAAAAAGGTCCACAAGAACTTAACCGAAAAATCACTTAGACAGAACGTATAAAGCTTCTACACTGTTTTTTAAGAAATCCAAGCAGCACAAATGGTCGTAAAAATTCTAATGGTAATACCAAAAATGAACCACTGACTATCGAGCTCAATTTTTATTTATTGACTCTGAGCATAAAGTTGTTCACACAATCAAACATTTCAACGGTTTACTACTTCTGCATTTTTACAGAAGCTTAAACGTGCCCTAAAATAGATAGACTTTTGAATATATGGCCTTTTTGGAAACGGATGGATAATACAAAGATGGACTTTTTTGATCTTTTAACAGACTTTCTTAGCGAAAACTTATAACAAATTTCCACTAAAAAAAGTACGACAAACTGCTGAAAAAACACCCATGCAATAGTTTAATAATGAATTAAGGTCTTACAAATCTAATCTTTCTCTTATTAAACACATTGCAGATGCCATTAAGGATCCTGATTTATTTAAAGTATATAAGCAACAAGAATTTGAATATAATTGGCAATTACAAAAGTCAGTTTACTGTGTTTTTGTTACTAATTCCAATAATAAACCTAGAGACTGCTTGAAAATAGTAAATTTTGAAAGAAAGAACACACGATCCAATTCGGTACTACCTGATCTACCTCCAGACGAAATAAATCAATCAATTTTTTACTACAATTGCAGAGAATATAATTACATCCCTTCCCACTATTAATGTCGATGTCCTCTTCAATTATACAAATTATCCTTTTTCGAGCAAGTCCTTTTTTTGACCACGTTGTGGAAGAAGGTCCACAACTTAAAAAAAGCTGTTAAGATCATTATTTATTATTTGCCAAATAGCCAGGATTGCCAACCTGAAACATTAAAAATGACATATTTTTTTTTGTTTCTACTCTCACCTATAGTTTAATCATATGGGGCAATTCAACAAAAGCACTTCAAATTTTTAGAATGCAAAAGAAAGCTATCAGAATTATAGAAATTCATTATTATGCCGCTACCTACTCTGTTGATATTTCAAGTTCCAACTGAAATTCACAGAAAATGGGCCCATTTAATAAAGCAGTCTGATGATCATATTCACAATACGCGAAATTGTCACTACCTACTACTATTGCTGTAGATTACGTCTTTTAGATAAAAATTGCCTTTATTATAATTATTAATATATTTAAAACAAAAAGTAAAAACAGCTAAGCATTGCTTTTACTCCTCAGAAGAATATATGACTTATTGCAGAAGATCCACTGAACCGCTTACCGTAACTTTGCCATAAATCTTTTTCTTTGTACTATGTGTTCTTTTTTGTATAAATTTAGGTTACGTTTTGTATTCCTTTTTTATCTACTATGTGTTTTTTTGACCTACTACAAACAATATTATTATTTTTTAAATGGTTAAAGAAATAAATTCTTAACTCTAAACTCACACATACATTTCGTACTGTTCTTCTTCTTAAGGTGCCGTGCATTTCTGCGTAGGCGTCCACCGTACCACCGTCTTGTCAGGGAGATGTTAAATATTCAGGATTAAATAATTCTGTTTTTAGCAGCATTGCGAAGCATTTCATAGCTGTAGATTCCTGTCCATTATCAAATATTGCACAGCCATGACATTTTTTTACGTCCCAGATCTCTCCTATCCTCTATCTTCCCTTCGAGTATCAGTTGCTGAAAAGTGTATCGGTCTCCTCGTAATATGTGTCCCAAGTATGCAGTCTTCTTACTTTTTACATAACTAGAAAGTTCCCTATCTTGTAAGCCCGCTCTTCTGAGTACTTCCTCATTTCTGATTCTGTCCGCCCATGATATTCTGAGCATTCGACGCAGGCACCACATTTCAACCACTTCAAAGGATTGCCAAAATGGAGGATCAGCAGGATAACACAATTGCTAACAGCAGAAATATTGTTGCAAATAGAGTTTTGCGAATAGAATCATCTTCAACATGTGTTCTAAAAAGATTCCAGAAACATCACAAGAAGAAAAACAGGCTGCTCTTAAACAAATGAAAAATATCATCTGCTTTGACTTGTGACAGGGAGCAGAGCCCTGTTGAAAAATCGTTCCTTCTTGGGACTGACATTTTTGGAGTTCTGTGTCCAAACGCTGTTCCAACATGGATCTGTATTTTTGTATCAGATTTCCTGACGAATTTCGACCGCTATTCCTGAACTATAAAGTAAGTTTCATCTGTAAATAGGACTTTTCTCCAGTTGTCTACAATCCAATTGGAGTATTTTTTGGCCGACAATAGCCTTTGTTTCTTTATTCGTTCAGTTAGAAGCTGTTTTTTCTGTAGACGCATTGCCCTTCTATAGTATTTTCCGAACAGTTAAGTCATGAATAACTACACCTGATGATGATAGATCTTGTTGAAGCTCTTGGCTTGTTTTTCTTGGGTCTAATTGCTCTTTCGAAGTAAAAATCTTTTATCTGCTGGTGTTGTTTTTCTCTTTCTTTCGCATATGCCTAACCTTTTGACATCTATTGATCCCGTTTCTCGTTTGGGCTTTAAAAACTTGCTTACTACGCCCTGACTCACTCCACACGCTCTTTCGATTTCTTTTTGTGACATAGAAGAATGTTCACTTAACGTAATAATCTTTTCACTCTTCCTAGCGTAATATTCATGATGGAATTAAACCAAACAAACTCACTAATTACCGACAACAACACAAAATAGTATAAAACAACACAAACTTAGTAGGAAATGTCCTAAAATACCCTCAAATAAAAAGCTGAGAAAGGTAAAGTTATGTTTTTAATGCTTGGTCAGTTGTATTGATTCCATTAATTCGTACAAGACTGTAGTTCTTATCAAACAATTATTAAAATTGGTTTTAAGGAACTCCTTAACCTTACGCCTATTTCTTCTTCATCTGGAGTTACTTATGCAAAACTCGGTAAAATATCTTATACACTCTTTCATATATAACAATTGAAAAGCAAGTTGAAAAGCAATGGAACGCATATGCTTAACACAAAAAATTAAGAAATCCGTCAAAGAACCAAATTTACAGATGTGTTAGAATGTATTACAGAACGAAAAGGGCAATGGGTACGACATGTTACTCAACAAGATCAAACTAGATGCAACTAAACAAGGACACTGACAACCAATACAGACAAAAAGTAGCTTCTAAAGATACCAGAAGAGTTGGCTTGTTCAGGAGCACACAGAAAATGGCTGAAGAAAAACAAGAAAATAGTTTCTCAACAATCACTTGTAGATGTACTTGTAGTGAGAAAAAAATGTTTCGTGTGTGATGTCCAATTTCCACCATACATTAATTAAAAATGCTTATATAATAACCAATAAAATAATTTATAAATAAAAATTTAATTCTCGACATTTTTCTCTGTGTAAGCACAAGCAAAACCAAAGAAATAATTACCGTAAACATCGACAAAACTACATTCATTTCAATTACCGTTTGTTTGGTGCCAATCCAACTGAAAAAATAAATAAATAAGTTTCCTGCATTTCGACATATAGGCAATTAAGAGACTTGGGCATTTCCGGAAAAAATTGGCACTTGGAATGATTTTCGTAAATACAAAAACGTGTTGGCAAGTATTTAGAAATATCCGAGTAAATTTAAATCGGATTGTTGCGATCTCAATATAGTTTACGGGTTACTTTGTATGCATAGTTTGGGAAAAAACGTTTCGTTTATTACTGTATGCAATTGTAGCAGTATTCCAAGGTTGTTCTCGATGTAATTCTTGAGAGAAAAGGGAGATTTGATGCCAGATGGTTTAATTCACAGCTGCAAAAGATTTTTATTCTTATTTTTGTTTAGAATTGTTGTAAATGAAAAGGAGTATTTCATGTAAAGTTTGTTTAGCAGAAAATGGTTGACTTTAATTAGTGCAGTCGAAAATATTATTAATTAAATTTATCTGACTTGGCCCATTGTTAAGTGACAGAGTTGGTCTATTGACAATTAACACTGACTAGATGATACTTCTATAATAAAGCAAAGGATCCACAAAATTTACAATAATTACGACGAAAAAAAAAAAACAAACAAAAACGGATGTAAAATATATTGCTTTGCTTGATATACCCGAAATTAATCAGTTTTCAAATGAGATTTAAAATAAATTAAGTCTATTTTAATTGCTAAGATTATAGAAAAACCAACAATAATAATAATAATTTGTTGTTCTGAAAAGAACTGTTTTTTTAATCTTAACATTTGTATATTTGATGACAGTATCACTCCACACATAGTCTGTTTCGCTATTGCTATCCTCATCTAAATTAATTATGGTCGGTTCAATTACAATATGATCTACATGAACATATGAATTTTCTTTATTCATTACGTGTCGGACTGAATTTCTTCAACTACTTGGAAGAATATCATTGACACATTTTCTTATTAACTCTATAACAGTACTACTTAACGTTGGAGAAATATTTGGTGACCTCACGTTAGACTTCAATTCGTGCCACATATATTCTATGGGATTAAAAATACAATAATTAGGGTGGAAGCCGCAGGTGGAACATGCTTTTAAAACTTCTAAAAGCTCTTGTTTGGTGTAACATTCTTCAAAATACATATCATTCGTCTTGAATACATATCAATTTTGAATTTGAATTTAGTATTACTCGAGTTGGACCTTAGTTGGCGACTGTAATAGCTTGCATTATCCATTATTATCACGCTATTCTGATTCATGTTTGGCATAAGATTCTTTTTGAACCATTCTTTAAAAAGTTCTGCCGTTGTATGTACATGATAGTCGAGGCAGGAGTCTTTAATATTCTTTGCAGGACGCCAAAATGCATTTGGAAGCCATTTGGTGATTGTGTGTCAAACCATGTCTCGTCGAGGTAAATTATCAGACAATTTTCAGAACGAAATTTTTCTTACCGAAATTATATACTTATAACGGTCATTTTTGTAATCTATGAGATTTTATAAACTACTTCTCTTTTGTCAATTGTCATAGTTTTCAAAATTATCCATAAGCTGGTGAGGCTACAGCTTATTTGGGTTTTGTCAACATTAAGCCCTTGCTTCAGAGCTCTTAATGTAGGCATGCGTTGCTCTTCGTACATGGTATAGACTTATAGACTTATCAAGTCCTTATCGGCTTCGTCCACACATTTGGTAGAACTGAAATATTTACGTTTTTTTCTTGTTTCTATGAGATTTGATGTAATTCTTTTTACTGTGGTCAGAGGTATTTTCGTCAAATCGCATATTTTACTCATAGCAGAAGTTGTGTGAACTCCTCTTTTAAGTAAGGTACTGTATATAGTTGTTATAATTTGCTTTGCATCTACAGATAAATGATTCTTCTTTACCAGAACACTAGAAGAAGCCCCATTCTTATTATCCACGGGACGCCACATAATGATAAAAAACGCAATGAATAAAATGAGTAATATTACTTAACACGTCCTGTGATACATAAAGACAAACAAATTTTATCAAGAACTCGTATTTAAATACTGGTGGGTTTTTAGTTCTATAAACTTATTATACAAATACCTGAAAACCACTTAAAATGTGATTAGCATACCCGTCGCGTACTACCATCGAATTCGAAAACCCTCGTATCAGTACAGTTTCGTCAATATAATCCTTATATGTATTAATGAAATTATAATGAATTTGGATTGAACGCAATTAAATCAACATTAAGAAATGAAGAGTTTATCAGGAAACATATTTAAATTTTACCTGAAACCAGGCCTTTTATACTGTTATCGGTTAACCCAGGATGTTTAAAGTCGGTATTAATAGAAGTCAACCATTTACTTCTAAACAAACTTTATCAGTATGTTAAAATATTAATTTCTATTAGGAACTTATTTTAAGAACTCCATTTTGTAGAAAATATTTGAAATTACGTACAATATTATCACATTAATAATAAATTATAATTTTTATTGTACGATACCTATCAAGGAATATATTTATTAAAAATAGACAATAAATAGTCAATAACAAACCATGCAGAAATCGTAGGAAAAATAGCCACATAGGATAATTTTCTTTAAATTTAGATCATCGTTAGTAACTTTTTTCTGTCTGTTTTACAAAACGATGTAATAGCAACGACTTAAATAGCAAACGAGTTAAAAAAAATTCCCCGCGGCTACGCCACGGTGAGTCTGCATGTTTCCTTGAAAAACAAACTCATCTTCTTATTGCAAAAATGATAAATTAACTATTAAGTTATTCTGTGATGTAACGAAAATACCGGAATTGTGTTTATACATTCACCGATTACCTTATTGACACTTACGTAAAGATGTTCAATAACCGACGGTATTTAGAAGCAACATTTGCATTTTTAATAATGTATTTAGAAGAAGTATTTGTTGTACCAGGAAGACAAATGTAAAGTTGTAAAGTAAATAGTGTTTTATACTAATGACAAAAAAATAAATCCAAAATTAATAAAATGTTTTTGATCTTCTTCTTCACGTGCCATATCAGATTTATCCGACATTGGCGATCACCATTGCGAAGGGCTTCTCGATCATCTGCAATATCGAATAATTGTCCTGCATTTGGTATCTGAGTCCATTCACGAATGTTTTTTAACCAAGAAACTTGTTTTCTTCCTACACCTCTACGGCCCTCTATTTTGCCTTTAAGGATTAGTTGAAAATTTTATATCAACTTCCCCTTATTATATGTCCCAGATAAGACGTCCACACTTCTGCACTATACAAAAGTACAGACCAAACATAGCACTTCACCATCCTTTGCCTTAGTTCTAAACTGAGATGGTTATTGCAAATAAATGACTTCATTTTCATGAAAGTAGTTTTAGTCATTGCTATTCTACGTTTTATTTCTATGTCTGGATCTAGTTGGTTCGTAATCACAGTTCCCAAATATGTCATTTTGCGGACTTGGACTCCATTCAATTGAAGCTTTGCATCGGGATGTGGCTCACGACTAAACACTAAAAAATTTGGTTTTGCTTGAGTTTTATTTTAATGTCCATTTCCTCTCCTACCTCATAAATACGATCAAGCAGAACTTGAAGACCTTCAATATTATCTGATAGAATTACTGTATCGCCTGCATATCTAATCACATTAAGTAGTTCCCCGTTGATTTTTATTCCATATGGTTGTCTTTCAAGTGCCTTTTTAAATAACTGGTATGAGTAAACATTGAACAATGTTGGCGACAAAATGAAACCTTGTCTGACTCCTCGTTGTATAGAGATTTCATCGGTGTAGTTGTTTCCAATTTTTACGATAGCAGTTTGATTCCAGTACAAATTTTTAATGACACGAATATCCTTGTCATCTATTCCGATATTATTCAGTATTTGCAATAATTTTACATGCTGTACTTTATCAAATGCCTTTTCGAAGTCCACGAAACATGCAAATACATCTTTTCTTTGGTCTCAGCATTTTTGTAATAGGATCTTAAGAGCAAAAAGTGCCTCTCTGGTTCCCATAGCATTTCTAAAACCAAATTGGGCATCTTCAAGATCTTCTTCACATTTGCGTCTAATTCTGTTGTGAAGTATTCTAAAGATAATCGATATTCTGAGCATTTTTTCGCATTGTGTTTTTTAGGTATTGCGATAAAGATGGATTTGAGCCAATCTGCGGGAATCACTGCGGTGTTATATATTGAATTAAAAAGTCTTACTACTACTTGTATGTTATCATTCTCTATTAATTTCAGCAGCTCAGTTGATGTATCATCTGTACCACAAGCTTGTCTAATTTTAGCATTATTTATAGCGTGTTCTACCTCGCATTTTATAATTTCTGGGCCGTCAGTACAGTTTTGGTAGAATTCGGCAATATTATTCTTCAAACAACTCTGATATATACAGCTGCCATTCTTTGTTATTAGTGTCAACAAGTACAGAGGCAACTCGTTTTTTAAATATATTATTGTAAATATATTTAAGATATTAATGTAAATTTTATTGACATTAACATAAGTCATTTCACGTTGTTCAATATAGTCCGGGTAGTATGGGCGCACTGCCTAGGAAAACTATACTCATTTCATATTTTTGCACAATCTTACTTCCTCTTATAACAGTGTAATAGTCCTCTTATAACAAAAATGCATGTAGGCAAAAAAAATTATGGTCAAAAATTATTTAAACCTCATGATCTCTCGAAGTATGTGACCAGATGGTTCTCTATCCCCTCGAACTTTGTCCTAGCCTTTTCGTAGTAGGTATGATTTCGTTTGGATTTTCGGGTCCTTCTCTTTGTCTTTCGACTTCTTCTATGAAGTATATCTCCTCGTATGTAATGTACACACACTCTCTCTCTCGAGAGTACTTCTCATTACCTCTGCTTTGTCCGCTGTATAATTTATATCTAAAATCACAGATAATAAAGATGAAAATGAATAGAAAGACCTTTGTATTGCTTCCAGGTGAAAATGTTGTTAATATTTTCAATTAAAAATGCATAGACTTACAACTAACAGGGCAAAGCTTAGGTAAATTTGATAAAATATGCAAATAAATGCCCGAAGTGTCACAAAAATGCAAACTTTACGAATTAACAAAAAAAAAGCAAAAAATGCATGAAAATGCAAATCTCTTCTGATTCTGTTTCATCTTTTCTTGCAGGTTTCATGTTTAAATTCTTTTTTCTTTATAAAGACGGTATATATTTATTTCTTGAACCAGAAATTGAATTCACTACGAATTTTGACCATGATAAACGACATGTTGAATGCAATCTTAGATTCCCTTGTCGAGTTATTTATCAAACTGTTTGCTTTGCAAGTTTTAGAAAGCACGGTGGTCAAAATTTGAATTCGATTTCGTCAGGTAGTAATTGTTTGATTTCTCTTTTTGTTTTTCTTTTTTCTTTATTGTCCATGTTTCCATCTTTCTAATGTTTATATTTATGAACGAGAGAGTAATTAGCATAATTTTAATTGGTACCTCCGACCACTCCATGGGCGTGCTCAAGATTAATTGAAAAATTACTTTGAATAATTGTAAAAAATAAATGAATTATTTCAGTGTTATAAAGTGTTATGTGTATGTAAACAAAAGTGACCTCTTTTATCGCACACTATATTAGAACTGACTGGCCTACATTAAAAAAGGTTTTAAAAAATTCACATTTTTTTTAATTTTTAAAAATTACAAAAGAGAAAAAGAGTTTTTAAAACCGTCTAAGGTATGTTAAATAGATGAATAAAAATGTTAATATAAAACTTACAGCTACTTGTTACAAATCCAAATCAGATTCAGAAGATGAACTTTCAGAACCAAGATTTCCTCTTCTTTAATAGTGTGATTTACTGCCTTTTCCCAGTTTTCAGGTTTTACATTATTTACGGCCTCCAAAAACAACTGTTTAACATAATGAATTTTAAAAGTGGTATTTTTTCTTAAAACTTCAGTCTTTATCTGTGCCCATACCAGTTCAATCGGGTTTAACTCACAATGATATGGTGGGGATCTAAGTACTGTCATTTCAAGATTTTTGGCAATTTCATCAATTTCGTATTTTTTAAATTTTGCTTTATGAAGGGCACACAACGAATAAAGTTCCTTTCTTATAGATCCGGGATGGTACGTAATATTTTTTGAACTCAGCCAATTCTGCAAGTCTTTTTTTAACCACTTGGTTGTGGGCAGTCCTTCTATAAGTCTGGAGTGATAACTTGCATTATCCATTCTATCAAATAGAAGGAAAACGAAATCCAGGCCGTAGAAGAATGTCATGGTTGCGGAATTGAGAGAGTGGTTTGGCTGCACCACTAATAAGATCTATCATTTGTTCGAACCATTCTTGAAAGACATCAGCGTTCATGTCTTCATGGTAGTCACCGGTACGAGTTGATTCAAAAGTTAATAAACCACCTTCAACAAAACCGTCTGAACTGCCAATGTGTACTATTATCAGCCTGCGTCCCTTTCCTGATGGTGGGTTTAAACCAGTAGATAAGTTATTTACAAAAGCGAGCCTTTGACTTGTAACAGTTTCATCCTGTCAAAATTTATTTGGTGTATGACCCTCGCTGATCCATGTTTCATCAAGATAAAATATTTTTCTTTTTTGGTTTCTCATTTCCTTTATGGTTCTTAGAAAATGTCTTCTCCATATGACAATATCGCTTCTTTCTAATAAGATAGACTTTCTGTGATTCTTTTTCCAGCGGAAGCCTATTTCTTTTAAAAGTTTCCATAACGTACTTCGACTAATTTCTGGGTAATCCTTATCATCTCGAACTGAGACAAGAACTTTATCCAATGTTGGAAATTCTTGTCTAAAGAAGAATTCATGCACTTTCCGTCGAAGTCCTTCTTTAAAATGATATTCTATTTGAAATTTTGGTTTCCCTGGAGCATTACGTGGCATTTGAAAACTACCACATTTCACTTCTTTAATAACTCTGTAAATCGTAGATTTCCCAACACCAAGTGTACTGCTAACTAACTCAATGGTCTCATCAACACTTTCACATAAACTTTTGTCTGTAAATGATTTAAAACAATTAAATATTAATGTTTTTTCATTAACTGTCAAAGGACCAATTTTTCGGCGTTTACACGGCACTTCCAAATTTTCCATAACACTAGTATACACAATAAACTGCACCTTGCAACTGAAGTACCTACTTTTAGTGAACTGTTAAGAATTTTGAATACGCCACTTGGACCTTCCTACAAAATGGAAAAAACCCACTATCACATTTTCTGTGGAATAAGTTTAGAAGGTAATTATCTAGTCAATTACTGTCGTAGATTCCTGGAATTAAAGAATTACATGTTTGATTGTTGAAACCCTTACTTCGTGGAATGCACTCATTTCAGATAAAATAAAACGTTTTATTTTATCTAAAGAATTAAACTTTATTTTGCAAATAGGTAGGTACTTATTAAACTTTTATTGGTTATATATAACCAATAAAATAAACATCTTACATTTCTTGCAAATTCATTAGTACCTGTTAACCTCCATCACTCCGACACTGGCAACTTTATTTAGGGATTAGTAACCCTCACAACTATTGTATTCTATTCTGCTCCAACCTTTATACCTGGTGGTCATACTCAATTTAAAATTGTTTTCCTATATACTTCTGTAAACTTGTTGACAAATATCTGTTTTTCATTGAGTCACCCGTATCAACAGTTTAGGGATTTGCATACATAATTTATTGTTTTATTACTCTCTCATACATAAAAATACACTATAGACATTTACCAGGTCGTGTGGTTTATGTTACATCTTGTTATTTTCACCTTTTATGCCTTATATTTCTGTTTAATGTTTTAATGCTTTGCTATTATTCCAAAATAATCTACTGTCCTTTTTATAACCTTCATTTAGGGTTTTCCCTTCATTCCCCAATTCTTCCTACGATTTTTATATCACATCTCTTACCGACTTTATGGCAAGTTTTTGCCAGTTTTTATGACAGAAGAAACATACATTTATTATATAAAGAATAACTAAATAAAGCATTTATTGCTTCATTGTCCTATTGAAAGATTCAAATGCACAGTGCTCAAACAATACAGATTTCTTAGAAGCATGAACTCCTCGCTTATGTATATTTACGGCAGTCAAGTCCTATTAGTTTAAATCACTTTTACAAGCCATTGTGAATGACAATGGATCAGTATTTTATGCAAAATTTACTCGATTCTCGGAGATCAGTGAACCTTAAGCGACAATTAACCAAAAGAGACGATAAACGGTTGATTTGTCTGAAAATACACGCACGCACACTGTGGACATAACGGCAATTTTATTTAAATCTCATTCGAACTGTTTAAATTCTAATCCGACTTATTATTTAAAGGTAAATTATATGATTTGTTTTTATAGAATTATAAAATATCAACTTTATACTGAAATTTGCACAATTTTGAGTGACAATAAAGCATAAGCTGAATTTGCTGTATATGATACGCAACTATAGATAAAAAATACTTTGGTTATTGGTACATAAGGGTACTGTAATTTCTTAGCTATTCGTTAAGAAACTCTTCCACTGAATAATATTGCCTTTCAATTAGATAGCCTTTTATCAATTTACGGAACTAAAGGAAAAAAAGTTGTAGATTTAAGTTTTAAATGTCGTCTATAATATATTACCAGGAATTATATACAGCCGCCTGGAACCGTTTCGAAGGAGATGATTGGTGAATACCAAGGTGGCTTCAGACCAAAGAGGTCAATAATAGACCAAATACATTTGGTATATACAGACCAAAATGTGTTGAATATAACATACCTATCTACAACTTGTATATCGATTTCAAACAGGCGTTTGATGGAGTAGATCGACAAAATATGTCAAAGCAACTATCTATGTAAGGGATACCCAATAAGTTGGTTAAACTTATACGAATGACTCTGGAGGGTTATAAAGCTATGGTGAGCATAGATGGAGATATGACGGAGGCCTTTGATATTGAAAAAAAAAGGTGATGCCTCATCAAACAAACACTTTTTAATCTAACTTTAGAAGCTATTAGAAAACGGGATATAAACGGCTGTAATAATACAAGATCAACGCAAATATGCGCATATGCGAATGATGTTGCCATAATAAGCCTCAACATAAGCGAAAAAGTTATAGAACTGAAATGAAAAGCTGCTACGTTTGGTCTGTATATAAAAATGAAAGCAAAACAAAATATATGAAGGGCACAAAATCGAATCAACATGAGAATCTAAAGGTAGACAACCATACCTACGAATATGCCTCCACTTTTCCCTATCTAGGCTCATTAATAAATGACAACAACAACATCAGCCAAGAAAACCAGGCACGGATTCTTAGCGGTATTAAGTGTTAAAAACTTAATGAAAAGTAAGTTTACTGAATCGTGAGTCTAAGCTTAGAATCTACAAAACAGTAATTAGACCAGTGGTCACATATGTATGTGAAACGTGGACCCACTTAACCACTGAATAATATCAAGTGAGAATATTTGAGCGCAAAATACTAAGGAAGATATTTCTTCTTCTTAGAGTACCGTCTCCCTACGGAGGTTGGCACAAATCAATCGATCTGCATTGATACTAATCACGTAGATTCTTTAACCATGAGTTCTGCCTTCGGCCAAAAGATCTTCTTTCTTGAATCTTTCCCTGTACTCCCATGTACTTCGTTTTTTTTTAGCGTTTATAGTTCTTCCCATCTCAGCACTATTTATACTTTCGATAAGATGTTGTAGATCCTCTATACTCGTTGCTATGATCACAGTGTCGTATGCATATCGTAAGTTGTTAATTAATTTTCCGTTAACGGTGACTCCCGCTTCGATATTATTGAGCGTGTTTTGGAAAATTTCTTCAGAATATAAGTTAAACAAAAGTGGCGATAAAACACATCCCTGTCTAACTCCTCTACAGATCCTCATTTCTTCTGAGCGTTGCCCATCAATTTGAACTATGGCACTTTGGTTCAAATATAATGTTTGCACTATATTTATGATTTTACTGTCAATGCGCTTGTTCATAAGTATTGATATTAGTTTTTCATGTGTTATTTTATCGAAGCCTTTTTTGTAGTCAACGAAGCACAAGTGTAGATCAACATTTACATCCCGACATCGCTGAATCAATATGTTGATGACAAATAGTCCTTCTCAAGTACCCATTCCATTTCGGAACCCGAACTCTTATGTATTATTTTTAGCAGAACTTTTAAAGTATGACTCATGAGGCCCAGTGTTCGATAATCGAAGAACTCTTTTGCTGCTTGTTTTTTAGGGATGGAAGATATTTGGACCAACCCAATACAGCGATGGTTCGTGGAGAATTAAAATGAACCACGAACTGGATGAACTAATGCAGAACGCATATATTGTTAAATTTGTAAGTCACAAAGACTAAACTGGCTTGGTCACCTAGAAAGAATGCCGGATAATCGAGCTGTAAAAGAAATCGAGAGATGGAAGCCCCAAGGAAACAGAACAAGAGAAAGGCAGGAGAAGGAAGTAAAAGATGGATAGACGACGTAGAGAGGAATCTTAAAACCATGAACATCAGGCAGTAGCGAAGGAGAGTATCTAACAAGGCAGAATGGAAGAACATTGTTAAGCAGGCCAAGACTCACAAACGGTTGTAGCATTAGAAGAAGAAGAACAAGGTTGTATTGTTAAATATTGCTATTTTGGTGCATGTAACACCAGTAAGTAAAAGAATTTTTTCCATGTCATAAACATTAATAAAAAAAAACTTTTTTTAAAACGGAGCATGAAAATTAACTTATGCTTCTTTTCAACAACTCTACTGTCTTACAAATAAATGAACAACTTTATAAACAAACGAAAGTTTCACATCTTAAAGATAGATTTTATGTTCTTCTTTCTACGTTTTAGAAAATAATCTTACACAAAATGACCTCGTAAAATGTTTGTTACATGTTTTAAAACGCTAAAGCGTCAGTAAAATAATAACAATAATATAAAGCGGTGATACTTAAGTTTATAAATGGCAATTTCAGATTTTACTGCTGCTGATTATATTTTTATTGGCGATTATTATTTCAAATTTTATAGCTTGGCGTACAGGAATGTATGAGATTTATTTGTAGCTAGAGTTCAATACACACACTTCTTTTTTTACAAATGTAATCGGTAGTTGATAGTTAAAAATAAAAGGAAAGTATTTTACAGGTTTGAAAATGGTATTTTCCTTTGCTTCCTGTAGGATTATTTGTGTGATTCTTTGACATCGATTGAGTTATTGTTATTAATATTTTGTTTAATCTCTTCATATGCAATTTCGTTTATTGTTTGGCAAATAAATAATTTTGATCAAGAAAAAGGCAAATTTCGAGCACAGTTTAATTAATTTAATCTTGCCCAAGTACTTTCGCTCCTTAGAGCATCTTCAGAGGCATTTCGTCAATTGTGGCCTATCCGACAAGAGTAAAATGTTATAAACATAAAATGGTACATCACACTACACTATACAAGGCAAACACATTAAAATTATTAAAAAATAGGCGAAGCTACATTGTGTACGGAAGCCGGAGACAGAATATTCTGTCTCCGGCCTAGTGGTCTAGTTGACTATTTAGCTCTCTGTGGATATCTCAATACCTTATCTCTTTGGATATTTCAATACTAATCTTCGCGTTTAATCACTTTACTAGAAAAACCTGGAATTCATATCCGAAGGTACTATTCGTTGCAAGATGAAGAAGAAGAAGAATTAGGATGGAATTCCCCAGATTTTTAATAATATAATGGATATAAAGATGCCGGCTTTGGCCACGTGACTCGTCTGTTCAGTTTATATTCGAAACTTAACTTGAAAGGGTGAAGTTATAACGGACGAAAACAATTTTTGTTTAGTACGTTTTTGATCACATGTAATTTACGGCTCGTCGGTGTTTTCGCGTCTACGGCAGTAATTAGCTTCTGGAATATTTCTTTTGCGAATTATATGCAGTGCGTGAGTGATTTTTTATTCCATATACCTACGAACATATACGTACCTTTCGCTCGTGATCGTTTTGTTGGATTGTTTGTGATGGCTTCATCATCAACATCATCATTTTACACCGGTACTGTTGCGTACAGCCAGTAAGCCTGTCTATTCACCAAGAGAGAAGACTATTGTCCTGAATCTTCACGATGCTCTGGTTTCTCAAAATCCCACAAACACTGTTCGCAACATAGTCGAAAGTTGTGCCAAACATGACTTGCGTAGGGGAGTCAACTATATAGGTTCCTATCAGAAAGAAAAAAACAGGGTATGGCTAACCCAAACACAAACGAACAATTAAAAAAGAGGGACAAAGCCTATTAAAATTGATGAATTTGCCAAAAATGGTATTCGAAGGAAAATTCATGGATTTTTTTTAAAAAAGAAATACCAAACCTAAACAAAATTTTACAAGAAGTTAGAGACGATCCGGATTTGCCTCATATCGGACAAAGTAAATTGTGGCAAGTTTTAAAAGAATTAAATTTCCGTTGGGAAATCAGACCGAAAATCACTTTTAATTGACCGGGAGGAGATAATACGTTGGAGAAGAAATTATCTAAGATCCATACGAAAATTCCGGGCTGAACGAAGGGAATCTTCTACCAGGATGAAACGTGGGTAAACTCAGGTCATACTCTAAAAAAAATTTGGTCAGATAAAAATATATTAAGTTTCAGGCAAGCCTTTATGGAAGGTTGATCTACTGGTATCTTCCCACCTTCTGGTAAAGGACAGTAAATAATAATTTTTCACATTGGCAGTGAAAAAGGATTTGTTAAGTATGGTTTGTTGGAATTTCAGTCCAAAAAGCACAAAAGACTATCATGAGGAGATGACAGCTGATGTTTTCCAAGAGTATTTTGAGCAGATGATTGAACACATACTACCAAATTCAATTATAGTAACCTTATCATTTACAACTAGTAGAAAGACTTCCAACGACTGCATGGAAGAAACACGATATTCTTGACTGGCTGCATAATAAGTATCTGCTTTACGAAGATGGAATGATATAAAAGCAGAACTTTTAAAAATTGCCTGGCAACACAAATCCAAGTTCAAGAAATACGTAATTGACAAAATGGCGGAAAGGCTAAAACATCACAGTCCTTAGACTTCCACCCTACCACTGCGAAATAAATCCAATTGAACTTATTTGGGAAAAATGAAAAGTTATGTGGCTAGAAAAAATACGTCATAAAAAATACAAGCTGTATATGAATTGTTATACGAGTCTTTACAACATATTACAGAACAAAACTGGAAAGATGCAGTAAGACATGTAATAGAAGAAGAACAAAAAATGTGGGATCTTGATAACATAATTAATGCGACCGTAGAGACACAACCGCTAATTATTAACCCTTAAGACGACTCGGATTCCTAGTTGATCCTATTTATTTTGAATTTGAATAATTTTCTAATCGTAATTATATAAAGTAAGTAATAGTAGTTGTAATCGTAAGGTATTAAAGGAGAAAGGCGCAAAATGTCGCATGTCAAAATGTTCAATGTGTTTTAAATGTATCCATTTTTTTTTTCAAATCCTGAGAAAACTAAAAAGCATTTTTGAAATTTAAAGGCAGAATGAAATATTTATTAGAACAAATAAAAAGTTTCTTTTGCATTTAATATTTTTAGTTAAAAATTATACTATATTTTCTTTTTATTGTCACACCTGTTACATATTATTATATGTAACATTATATACATAATATAACATATTAAAATAAACAAAGTAAAAGTTTTCAGCGACTTTCTGCCCTTAGTAATCTATCATTCTGCTTTTAAATTTTTTAAAAATATTTATTATTTTTCTCCGGCTTTGAAAATAATGGATACATTTAAAACACATTGAAAATTTTTCCAGGCGACATTTGGCACCTTTACCCTTAATTAAATAAATGTATCTTTTATAAATGGCACGACATTTTTTATTTTTGAATAAAATAAAGAAGTTTTATTAAAACAAAAATACAATTTAAAAAATACATTTATTTAGTTCAAATAAATGTTTCAATCATATACTCTACGACACTGGTCGGTCATCTGTATACAAAATACCTTCGTAATCGGATTATAAGGTTGATTTCTATTGTGTTACTTCAGATACAAGGGGGGTTAGTCGTAAACCGTCAATTTCAGGTTGGTTTTTACTATTATATTATTATACCTAACCTAATCTAACCTATCTCTGTATTTCAGTTTTCTAATTAGGATTAAACTTGTAGTGAGCTATCGACAAAATTGTGAACCGACTATAGGTGTAACTTGTTCATGGGGGTTTTTGTGGAATACCAGAATTTTGGTTTTGGAAAAAATAATGTCTAAGCCCAGCCTGTGACTTTCTTTTGATATGTTCATCAATATTTTTAGTTGATTTTCTATTTCTGCTAATACTACGGTGTCATCGGCATGTCTTATATTGTTAATGATGATTCCATTGACTCTGGAATCTTCAGGGGGATCTTCAAGAGAAGCTCTAATTATATGTTCGACATATACATTAAATAATAGAGGCGACAAAATGCACTCTTGACGCCATTTCCTGACAGCATTATCACTTAGGTGTTTAAAATATTCGGCTGTTATTAGGTCTTCGCCTGGTGCCTTGTTGTTCTTTGCGTCTTTTATTGCCAGCAAAACTTCTTCGGTGAGAATGTTTAATTTTCAATCTGTATCTATTTGTGGCGGCTCTTCTATTCTCTGATCACCAAACAAATATTTGATATTGCTCTCATATTTTTCTGTTTTTCAAGGTCTAATTCCATTTGGTTTTTCTTGTTTGTTACAATCGATAAGTATTTGGGTTTCCATATTCCAGCTACTTCTTTAACCTTTCTGTGTAGTTCTCTATCTTTATGTTTGATTTGCAATTCTTCTACTTCTTTACATTTTTCTTTCATCCACTTTCCCTGTTGAGTTCTTTGTATGTTGTTAGGTTTTTGTTTTTTACCATTCGTCTCCTCTCCATAATTTGTTATATTTCGTTTTTCATCCACGGTTTTCTATGTTTACGGTTTTCTTTCTGTATACTTTGATCTGTCTATTCCTTCGATTGTTGAAAATTCCTTATTTATAAACGATAAAGATGTTAACAAATGTTTCTTTTCTATCCTAAGAATGAACTTTCGTTAGAACAAGTAATTTTGGCTCTATCGTATAAGGATTTAATGATTCCCTTTTTAATATTAATATTGGTATTTGATTTGAAATTTAAATATCTGTTGGTGTGTGTTGGTTTTCTATACATCTGAGTCTCATATCCAGTATATTCATCTTCTTCCTCTTTGTAAGCAATTAAAACATCTAGAAGAAGTAGTGTGTTATTATATTTCTTTTCCATGGCAAATATTATTGGCTCTTCTTTATCGTTTAAATCATTCAGTAATGAGTCCAACAACTCTGATCCTCGAGGCCATATTGAGAATATATCATTTACATATCTCCCTTACAGGAGAATTAATAAATGACTTGAATATATTTGTATATTGTAACCACCTCGTATCTATCATTTTGAACTCTAATTCGATACTCAAGCTTTTATAGCCGTTGGAGAAATCTCCGTTTATCGCGGAGAGAATATTATTATAGTGAAGTACCAGCACTTAAATAAAATATGTATATATCTCGGCGTTCTATTCTTGTTTCGATTTTGCACGCTTGTGTCCGTATGTACAATGTACAGGGTGAAGTGTCCTTCAAAACGTAAACATTCGTCTCGGTGAAAACTAACAGAACAAACTACAATTCACAATCCGCGTCAATGCCGGGAAGATTGATTCGAAATATATCGCTGTAATTAAAACAGAATATACACAACAAAAGTTCGAGTTTTTTATTGAGAAAATTTGTAATTTATCAAGACAAAACTACAATCTACAACAACAAAGCAGTTGTGGTACGGGATAGAAATCATGAAATTTATACGGCTATTACTTTTTATCAGATGTTATAATTTCATAGGGTAGTGAAGCCAAATAAGGCCAGTGTCTTAATGAGGCCAATTGTAAATATTTCCTCAAATATAGATATATTATATACCTACTAGATGTCACTGTAAATCGCTTTCCCAGTCAATATCGTCTACGCCATTCAGTCGGTAGTATCAAACAGCAGCGCGAATTATAGACACGTGTTCACTGTGGTGTCTAAGTTCGGTTATAAATTTTAGGTAAGTTATAAAATCACTATCAAGTTACTTTAATAATATATACCAACTAGTATTTCTTTGTAAAGCAATAGAAAATTGCTATTGAAAATTTAGGTATAATACCTAAAGAATGGCTCCAATCAACATTCATACTGCTTCCCAAAAAAGCCAATGCAAAGGAGTGCAATGAACATCGCACCATAGCCTTAATGAGTCATGTCTTGAAATTGTTTTTAAAAGTAATTCACAATAGAATACATAAAAAATTAGATGAAGGCATAAGTAATACACAAATGGGATTTAGGAAAGGTCTGGGAACACGAGATGCACTGTTTGCAGTAAGTGTTCTTTCGCAGAGATGCTTAGATATTAATCAGGAAGTATATGCCTATTTCATTGATTTTGAGAAGGCATTTGACAGAGTGCAGCATAATCGACTTAAAGAAATTTTATTAAATAAAAACATAGACAGTAGAGACATTAGAATCATCTGTAA
Organism: Diabrotica balteata; assembly: GCA_918026665.1. NCBI lineage: Eukaryota > Metazoa > Arthropoda > Insecta > Coleoptera > Chrysomelidae > Diabrotica > Diabrotica balteata. The sequence continues at coordinate 136,412,323 of OU898283.1, forward strand.
CCTCTATTGGAATCAAACAGCAAAAGTGAAAGTTGAAAACCAACTGACCAAGGATATCCAGATTCGCCGTGGGGTCCGCCAAGGGTGTATTTTATCACCCTTGTTATTCAATTTATACAGTGAAGCCATCTCAGAATTAGCGCTTGCCGAGATCAGTGAGGGCCTTATAATAAACGGTGAGCCACTTAATAACATAAGATATGCTGACGACACCGTCCTTTTGGCAGGAACACTAGAAGAACTGCAACACCTTGCTGAACAACTAAATATATATTGCAACGATTATGGACTAAAAATCAATTTGAAGAAAACCAAGTTCATGGTATTTACAAAAGCACAAAACATCAAAGTTAAGCTAGTACTAGATAATGCAGAAATTGAACAAATATCTTCGTACAAATACCTTGGAGCATGGATCACAGAAGATACTGATCAGACAAAAGAAATAAGATGCCGCATTGAAATTGCGCGGTCAACTTTTAATAGAATGAGAAAACTTTTTTGTAATCGCGATATCAATATATCGCTCCGGATAAGAATGCTTCGATGTTATATTTTCTCTACCCTTTTGTATGGAGTTGAAGCTTGGACACTTAAAAAATCCAACATTAAAAACCTAGAAGCATTCGAAATGTGGTGTTACCGACGCATTTTGAAAATATCATGGATGGATCGCAAAACAAACGAACAAGTTCTCGAACAACTAGAAAAACAATGCGAAGTTTTAAATTACATAAACATTAGGAAATTGGAATACTTGGGGCACATCATGAAAGGTGAAAAGTACGAACTACTAAGGAATATAATGCAGGGTAAAATCAAAGGTAGAAGAAGCGTAGGAAGACGTAAAATCTCGTGGCTACGCAATCTCCGTGAGTGGTTTGGACGCAGTTCAATTAAACTATTCAGGCGAGTAACCAATAAAATTATAATTGCCAGAATGATTTCCAATCTCCGATAGGAGTGAAGAAGAAGAAGAAGAAAATTAATACTCTTTTAGAAACTGGTACTATTACTTACTGGTACAGTACTTCCAAAACCTTAGGAAAGTGAATTGGTTAGGCGTATATAAAGATTATGTGGCGTGAGTATGCCATTAACCCCTAAAATATTACAAAAAAAACGTGTATGCTTTTGTTAAAGAGACAAGAATAAGGCATCCATTCTCGGTTAAAAAAGAGATAGTTGGTAAAAATAGATAAAATTTTTTTAGGCACCCTCAATTAGGCAAAACTCAATTTGGCCAGAGCCCAAAAATTTAATCTTACAGATATTAGTGACTATTTCGAGAAACTGCGACAGATTTTATACGAGAAAGGCTTCGCATGGAAACCTGCTCAAATATAAAACATGGACAAAAAAGAATGCCAGCTTACACTGCATCACCAACAAACTGTATTGACTAGTAAAGGTACTAAAAGGGTACATATCGTTGCACCAAAATATGGCGCAAATGTAATTAAATTAAATGGAAATTTAATAATCGTGGCATGTGACAACGGTGTACACTTATTATTATGAAAGGGCAACGAATTAAACCAGAATGGTATTGTAACCTTCCAGCAGAAACAAAAATTTATGACAACAGATGCATTTATAGAGTGGTTAGATCACTTCTGCCGATTCAAAAATCCTGGACCAGCCCTTTTAATTTTTGATAGAGCTTCATCTCATATAGACATTAGAATTGTAAAAGTTGCAATAAAAAAGATGTAACTCTGTTTTGTCTACCATTTAACATTGCCCATGAGCTTCAACCAATAGATAAAACATATAGTCTTTAAAACATATAGTATATAAACAGATAGTCTTCAGGAGTTTTTGAATCTTACTGGAATTAGGAGGTGTTAAATTTTTGAGTGAATCACAATAACGAACCTACCATCAACTGAGCAAGATTTAGGCAAATATTAACGCCGGTTTGGAAAAACGCACTGACGCAAAAATGTATTTGTTCTGTTTAAAGCAACTGAACTATAGCCATTCAACCCAAATTCTATTCCGGATGCTGCCTTTGTATTTAGTTGTCTGATACAAGGAGAGAAGGAAACAATCGCCAAAGATTTTCAAGAAAATCTCAGCAAGAAATTGAAACAACTGGCAAAAAGAATACAAATTTCGAAGAACAGCTATCCTGCAGCGGTGTAAACAAAAATAATAAAAGTAAAGTATTCTCGAGTAGTGAGAAAAGGAGAATTACAAAAAAAGGACTAACCAAAGTTTCTCTAACTTAGATCGCAGATGAAAACAGTGACTCATCTGGATCTTACACAAGTGGTACAGCTTCTAGCTAGGATTATAGTGATGCAGTTTACACGTCAAATAAATATGATAAAGATCTTCTTCTTCTTCAGCCTGTGTTCGTCCACTGCTGGACATAGGCCTCTTCCATTTGCTTCCATCGATTTCTACTTTTGGCAATTCTCATCCACTGCTGCCCGCGACTTGTTTGATATCGTCTGTCCACCTCTTCTGCGGTCTGCCTACTCCTCGCCTGTTCTCTCTTGGTCTCCAGTTTGTTAATCTTTGTGTCCATTTTTCGGGATTATCTCGGGCAACGAGTCCGACCCATTGCCACTTGAGTCTTGCAATGCGTTCTGAGACATCAGTAATTTTTGTTTTTTCACGAATAACGTTATTTCGAATCCTGTCTCTCAAACTAATCCCTAGCATGGCCCTCTCCATTGCTCTTTGGGTTGTACTGAGCTGTTCTAAGGTTTTCTTTGTGAAGGCCATGGTCTCCAGTCCATATGTAGTTACAGGCAAGATACATTTGTCATAAACTCTACGTTTTAGACACATTGGTATATTATATATTATATTGGTATATGATAAAGATAAGGTTGCAACAATAAGTGAGACAGAGCCATGTGAAGAACTAAATGCAAGTTTTAGTTCCATCTCACAGCTCAGTAAAACCAAAAACAAATTTAAAAAAAGATTCATGGTACTGTTTCTTGTGTGATAAGGATAGAGTGGTTGATAGGCGCAAGTTTGTTTGTTGTAATAAGTATATCCACGAGGAATTTATAGGATTATCAAAAGACGACAAAGATATATTTGTATGTCCTCAATGTGTGTAAATGCGCGATATATGTACTTAATGTAATGACAAATTTTTGTTTTTAATATGAATAAAAGTTTCTTTCACTAAACTTTGTACTATTCTTTAATTCTTAGGTTTAAAATTTATTATCCACGTAAATTTATTTAAAAAATGAAACTGACCTTATTAAGTTACCAGTTCCAAATAAGGCCAAATATTCAAGATTTATTCAATGCTCAAATTTTATATTTCTTTATTTATTTATTAAGTATTTTATCGTGAAATTCGATAGCTAAAATGTTAGGCAATACTTATACAAGACTTTTCCCCCCATATTTTTGCTGAATAAAATATTACAGATATTTAAACCTTAACGTGGCCTTAATTGGCGTCCGTCCTTACCTTATGTTATAATTTTTCGTGTATGGTCATCTTTAATATCAAAATTTCCAGTTCCCAACGAAACATCATTCATAATAATTCCGTTGTTTATGTAACCTCTTTAATTGTGGTAACTTTCTGTTAAATAAAACAAACACGGACGTTTATAGTCCTACGAAATCACCCAACTCTCAATCTATATCTCTCATCTGCAATTCTGTACTCAATCGAAAGATTCGAGATCAATCTTGTCGTACTGTTAGTGCAGTTAGTGTTTGTTACCTGTAACTATTTATTTAATTAATAGTTTTCGATTAGGAAAATAAATTAACGAAACATCATTAAAAACTGTAGTTGATTCCATCGAATTGGTTGGGTCAGTAGACATTTTTGAAAGTATTTACATGTTATATCAATTTATTAAATACTAACTGTGTCATTCAAATAGTATTTATTGATATTGTGGATTCGGTTCTGTATCGATAACTGTAGTGTTGTATTCAATGTGGGTTCCGAATATTTTTAATTGTTTAATATAAGTTATAAATTGTGAATCTCAGTGATATAATAAAATAAACTGATACAGATATGTATGTATTTATCCAATAAATAAATGGTGGATCATTTTATGAGGAATCATGGTCAAATAGAAATACAAAGTGAAATTGTCATAGCAAAAAGGTTAGCTACACCACTGGAACGAATTGTGCTCTCCAACGTGTTAAAACTTTTAAATGAAACGAACCAGTTGAGTATACAATTAAGCCTGAGTTTATTTTGTTCCAAAAGTAAATACAATTGACAGTTTACACTGTACCAACCTTAACTTACTGTAAATGACATATAGCCCTAGTATTTAAATTTTGTTTAGTTGATATCAATATTTCAACACAACGTATGTCCTACAATACCACATGACTTGTTACACAATGAGTTACAAAAAATCGGTATTATAATTCGTGTCTACTCCATGACAATCCTAAAAATTGGTACTTCACCCCTCATAGTCTAACACTACCAGAGTCATTTACTATTACTTTTGACAACACGACATATACAATATTTATTTCTCAAGACCTACCTCGTGAATACGATCAAGCAGAATTTAAAGACCTTCAATATTATCTGACAGAATGACTGTATAGTCTGCATATCTAATCACATTAAGTAGTTCCCCGTTGATTTTTATGTCATATGGTTGTCTCTCAAGTGCCTTTTTAAACAACTGGTCCGAGTAAACATTGAACAATGTTGGCGCAAAATGCAACCTTGTCTGAGTCCTCGTTGTATGGAGATTTCATAGGTGTAGTTATCTCCAATTTATACGATCGCAGTTTGATTTCAGTACAAATTTTTAATGACACGAATATTCTTATCATCTATTCCGATATTTTTCAGTATTTGCAATAATTTTACATGCTTTACTTTATCGAATGCCTTTTCGAAGTCCAAGAAATGTGCAAATACATATTTTCTTTGGTCACGGCATTTTTGTAATAGGATGCTAATCGCAAAAAGTGCCTCCCTGGTTCTCATAGAATATCTAAAACCAAATTGGGTATCTTCGAGATCTTCGCATTTGCATCTAATTCTGTTGTGAAGTATTTTTAGGAAAATTTTAAGAGTGTCAAAATAATCCTTATGAGTCTGTAATTGTCAGTTTTTGAAAAATAACCATTTTTGGAAGATAGGTAGTACTTTTGAGTATTTTAGTAGAGGTAATGGATTTTGGGAACAGCTATGACCTTGAACATTTCACATAAACTTGTGTACTAAATAGGCATAATGCATAGCTCTTGTCAAAATCCAATACATTAATAATATAATTACATATCTTCGATTCTAAAATATTGTAACAGACTTTAAAGAGTCTGAGTAAGAAAAGAGATATTTAGTTATACCTATTCTTTGTGGCATTTTCAAGGTCATAGGTGTTCCCAAAATCCATTATCTATACTTCTGGAAATACTCCAGTTGATAGAATTAAATTAATAAGACGAGTGAAAGGCGTTAAAAGTATTTGGTAAGTTTCTTTTAAAATTTTGTTATTAATTTCGTGAACGCCCCTACAATTAGAATTACTATACTAAGATCACAATCAAGATGCACTAAAATAAACAAACCAAGACAGTTGAATCTTACGAGGAAGACTCCCGAATCATGTTTTACAATGTATAAACTTTGTAAATCATGATTTGGGATTTATACAATGTATATACCTTGTAAAACATTATTTGAGAGTGCTCTTTGTACCATTTAACGTGTCTTGGTTTGTTAATTTCACTGCATCTTGATTGTGATTTTAGTATAAGTGACTCTATTATTTGAGATACCTCTTTTTCCATAACGGGACGAAAAAAAAGACTTGTTCGAAGAAGGATAATTGCCATTAATAATGGGAAGAGATGTAGTTATATTCTCTGCAATTGTAGAAAAAAATTGATCTATGTCGTCTGAAGGTAGATCAGGTTGTACCGACCTGGATCTTGTGTACTTTCTTTCGAAATTTGCTATTTTCCAGCAGTCGCAGTGACTTTTGCATTTTATAATTGCCGGTTATATTAAATTTTTTGTTGTTTATATACTTTAAACAAACTGGGATACTTAGTGGCATCTGCAAGGGATCTGGAATCTGCTTGAGGGATCGACGAAGAAGAGGTTCGAACAGCAATCCAAATGCAAAAAAGCCATAAAGCGCCGGAATAGATAAGATACCGGCAGAACTGTTCAAGCAGGGAGGAACAAATTTGACAGAACAGATGTACCAGCTTATACAAGAAATATGGAGAGAAGAAAAAATCCCACAACAATGGAAGAAAAGTATAATCTGCCCTATTCATAAAAAAGGAGACAAACTGTTATGCCAGAATTATAGAGGCATCTCTTTACTTTGTTCGGGATACAAAATACTCACAAACATTCTTAATCGAAGACTTCAACCCCTCACTGAAAAAATTATCGGGGAATATCAAGCAGGGTTCAGGTAAAATAGATCTACTATTCACCAACTATTTACAGTTAAACAAATACTAGCCAAAGCATGGGAATATGACATAGACGTCTACAATCTCTTTGTAGATTTCAAGCAAGCCTATGATTCAATAGATAGAACAATACTACCTAATATATTACAAGAATTTGGCATACCATCAAAATTAATAAGACTAGTGCAAATGACAATGACAGAAACAGAAGCACATGTATGTATTCAAGGACAGATCACTGATGCGTTTATGACAACGCAAGGACTGAAACAAGGTGACGGACTGGCTCCAACACTTTTTAATCTTGTTCTTGAATATGTAATTAGACGGTTGACGGTGAGCAGAAATAACATACTTACAAACAAATCTACCCAATTAGCAGCATACGCAGATGACATAAACATAATGAGCAGAACAAAGACTGCGGCAGAAGAAACCTACGTTCAGTTGAAACAGAGTTCAGAAGTTGTAGGGCTAACAATAAATACAAATAAAACAAAACTACTCATACAAACCAGATCAAATAGACAGGCGCAACAACAACAATTTATAGACGATATAGAATACGTGAATAGATTCACGTATTTAGGAATGGATCTGGTCGAAAATAATGAAGAAGAACCGGAAATAAATAGAAGGCTTATGCTGGAATAATCCGACCAATAGTAAGTTATGGGTGTGAAACATGGGTTATAACACAGAAATCTACCAATGCATTAGACGTGTTCGAAAGAAAAATATTGCGTAGAATACTGGGTCCAATAAAGGAAAATAACAACTGCCGAATAAGATATAATAACGAAATATACGAACAATACACTGAACCAACACTAGCACAATACACTAGACTGCAGAGATTACGATGGGCAGGGCATGTGGCCCGCATGCATGAGAACAGAATCCCCAGAAAATTACTAAACGCAAGAATGCAAGGAAATAGACCTGTTGGAAGACCAAAAAAGAGATGGGAAGACGAGGTAGATGAGGATGCCAAAAATCTCCTAAAAACGCGTTCATGGAAAAGAACAGCAGTAAATAGAGATGTTTGGAGAGGTTTAATGAAGGAGGCCAAGGCCCGGCTTGGGCTGTAGTGCCATTGGATGGATGGATGGATCGACGAAGAAAAATATCAATCTTCTTATCAGCAAAGTCGAATGTGATCAATAGCCATCATGATAGAAAGATATTTGACGCCTTTGCTGTAAAGAAAAGTCATCTAATACTGCTATTAAAAAGTTTTATTCCGTACTACCTCGTTTAACGTCTCTTCCAGAAACTATGCCCCGTTTATTCGATCTGTTAAAGTAGCACAACAAATGTTTATCATTTTAAAAAGCCCGTAAATTTTAAACAAATAATTAAATAAATATTTTTACTAACTCAATGATTGCACAAAAGTCAATATTCGTCATTATCTGAACGAATGCATTTTGGTTTGCCTGGATATTAACTGCAAGTGGTTTTTGCTAAAACCGACTACTGCCGCTATTTTTCATCACTCTTTTTCCTTACTGAATGCATAGCTAGGGCAGTAGCTGTATCATAATCCTCATTATATATCTTTTTTTGGTTTTTTATCTTAATAATGCCAAGATATCTAAGTTAAACACCGTGTATTTTCAAATCAAAATCTGAGCCTATTCCTCTCCTGTAAACTCTCTAGTTTCAAAGTCGCTCCAAAAAAAACTACTTAAATACCTGACAAAACTTATTTATATAACAAATCGTAATTGTTTAAATTATTGTTTGTATTGGGTGAACTGTTTTCCGTGTTCCTAAAAATAACTTCAGTTTTACACGAGCGTTAAAAATACCTTGTGGTAGATAGACTAAAACACGACCCATTTTTTTAATCGACACTTTGGGAATTCACTGGTTTTTTATTTCAAACACTACATTTTGTTACTTTCATTTGGTATGCGTAGAGTTAGCGTATCTTCATTTTTATTGACTAATGTTACAGAAAAAAGTCTCGGGAAGAGACCAATAGAATTAGCCCAGTCTGGTTAAAATAAAGGACGACAATTTTTTCGACGATTTCTGAAGCTTTTAATGCATAGGTGGGGTTTACTATAGTTTATTTTTATGAACGAGAGAGTAATTGGCATAATTTTAACTGGTATCTCCGACCACTCCATGGGCGTGCTCAAGATTAATTGAAAAATTACTTTGAATAATTATTGTAAAAAAATAAATGAATTATTTCAGTGTTATAAAGTGTTATGTGTATGTAAACAAAAGTGACCTCTTTTATCACACACTATATTAGAACTGACTGGCCTACATTAAAAAGGGTTTTAAAAAATTCACATTTTTTTTAATTTTTAAAAATTACAAAAGGGAAAAAGAGTTTTTAAAACCGTCTAAGGTATGTTAAATAGATGAATAAAAATATTAATATAAAACTTACAGCTACTTGTTACAAATCCAAATCAGATTCAGAAGATGAACTTTCAGAACCAAGATTTATAATAACTGGGTCGATCATTTTATCAGTAATATTGTCATACTGTCATTCCACGATTTTTGGCAATTTCATCAATTTCGTATTTTTTAAATTTTTCTTTATGAAGGGCACACAACGAATAAAGTTCCTTTCTTATAGATCCGGGATGGTACGTAATATTTTTTGAACTCAGCCAATTCTGCAAGTCTTTTTTTAACCACTTGGTTGTGGGCAGTCCTTCTATAAGTCTGGAGTGATAACTTGCATTATCCATTACTATTACACAGTTCTTAGGAAGAAGATCTATCATTTGTTCGAACCATTCTTGAAAGACATCAGCGTTCATGTCTTCATGGTAGTCAAAGGTATGAGTTGATTCAAAAGTTAATAAACCACCTTCAACAAAACCGTCTGAACTGCCAATGTGTACTATTATCAGCCTGAGTCCCTTTCCTGATGGTGGGTTTAAACCAGTAGATAAGTTATTTACAAAAGCGTGCCTTTGACTTGTAACAGTTTCATCCTGCCAAAATTGATTTGGTGTATGACCCTCGTTGATCCATGTTTCATCAAGATAAAATATTTTTCTTTTTTGGTTTCTCATTTCCTTTATGGTTCTTAGAAAATGTCCTTCTCCATATGACAATATCGCTTCTTTCTAATAAAATAGACTTTCTGGGATTCTTTTTCCAGCGGAAGCATATTTCTTTTAAAAGTTTCCATAACGTACTTCGACTCATTTCTGGGTTATCCTTTTCATCTCGAACTGAGACAAGAACTTTATCCAATGTTGGAAATTCTTCTCTAAAGAAGAATTCATGCACTTTCCGTCGAAGTCCTTCTTTAAAATGATATTCTATTTGAAATTTTGGTTTCCCTGGAGCATTACGTGGCATTTGAAAACTACCACATTTCTCTTCTTTAATAACTCTGTAAATCGTAGATTTCCCAACACCAAGTGTACTGCTAACTAACTCAACGGTCTCATCAACACTTTCACATAAACGTTTGTCTGTAAATGATTTAAAACAATTAAATATTAATGTTTTTTCATTAACTGTTAAAGGACCAATTTTTCGGCGTTTACACGGCACTTCCAAATTTTCCATAACACTACTTTTAGTGAACTGTTAAGAATTTTGAATACGCCACTTGGACCTTCCTACAAAATGGAAAAACCCACTATCACATTTTCTGTGGAATAAGTTTAGAAGGTAATTATCTAGTCAATTACTGTCGTAGATTCCTGGAATTAAAGAATTAAATGTTTGATTGTTGAAACCCTTACTTCGTGGAATGCACTTATTTCAGATAAAATAAAACGTTTTATTTTATCTAAAGAATTAAACTTTATTTTGCAAATAGGTAGGTACTTATTAAACTTTTATTGGTTATATATATATAACCAATAAAATAAACATCTTACATTTCTTGCAAATTCATGAGTACCTGTTAACCTCCATCACTCCGACACTGGCAACCTTATTTAGGGATTAGTAACCCTCACAAATATTGTATTCTATTCTGCTCCAACCTTTATACCTGGTGGTCATACTCAATTCAAAATTGTTTTCCTATTTACTTCTGTAAACTTGTTGACAAATATATGTTTTTCATTGAGTCACCCGTATCAACAGTTTAGGGATTTGCATACATAATTTATTGTTTTATTACTCTCTTATACATAAAAGTACCCTATAAATGACGAATAAATGAAAAAGTACTCGTATTTTTACCTTGCGTTTTTTTAAACAATATCTTATGGTCACAATTTGATTTTTTGTCTATAAGTTTTTTCCCTTGTAATTGACATAAACAATATTTATATTATTTTTTATATCAAGAATATCAAGAATATCAAGTTTATTTTGTTAATAATATTATCTCGCACTATAAAAGGTCCTTTTTGTCAATACTGTAAAAAAATCGATGCACTAAACATTGTCTTCACTATGATACTTCTACAATATCTTACTGTAATTTACGAATAAAATCTTGACTTCCTCTCTTTCGATTTCTGCTCGATTCACTTTTTTGGTTTTACCACAAAGAAATCAGAATATCGTCCTTTGTTTATTAATACAAACAACAATTCCAGTGAGTTTTCTTGTAAAGAAATCGTTTCGCAGATTTTGCCGAAATCTGTTGAATTGCTGACGATGACGGAAACGGGTAGTTATTTTTTGTTCGGTTCTTATTGTAAGGGAGGATTCGCATTGGGGTTGATTAGCATTTTTTCTCGATTTCATGAAATAACTCTACAGTGTGATGTAGCGTGGAAAACTCCGTCGAAAATGCAATAGTACTTTTAATTATTTCACATCAAAAAGCGTTAGAAGCTATTTAAAAACAATATTATTATTCTAAACTAACATTAAACAGTCTATCATTTTCTTTACAGTATTTTCAAGTCGTCGCAAACACATTAATCTAGAATTACTAAATTCCAAGACAGCAGCAGAGAAGAACCGACTTAGAGAAAGTTATAGAGAAGCGAATAAAACTGTCAAGAAGGCAGCAAAGAAAGACAAAAGAAAGTGGGCAGAAAATCTTGCCGAAGTAGCGCGAGTCGCCGATGAACATCAAAACATGAGACAATTATATAATATCACTAAACAACTAGCCAATAAAAGATATACTACCCACCAACCAATTGTAAAAAGTGCTACAGGTGAAGATATTACAACGCCACAGGAACAAGTCAAAAGATGGCATGAATATTTTAGCGAATCTCTAAGTGCAGTCCCAACACCACCAGAAGACGCAGAAAACCTAATACCCAATATCCAACTGAGAATTAACACCAACGAACCAACAACGCAAGAAATAGAAATGGCCATAGAAAAACTGAAAGCACACAAAGCAGCCGGCCCTGACAATATTCCACCAGAGTTGTTAAAAGCTTGTCCAGGTACAGTGGCAGAGCTAATCCAACCACTCTTGAAAAGGGCTTGGAGAGAGGAAAAGTTCCCCAAAGAATGGAAAACGGGATTAATAATAAAGATACCAAAAAAGGGTGACAGAAGATATTGCGAAAACTGGAGAGGAATCACACTTCTGAATACTATAAATAAATTAACAGCAATAATTATAAACAACCGACTAACAAAGAGTGTAGAACCAATGTTGAGGAAGGAACAAGCCGGTTTCAGACCAAACAGATCATGCGTGGACCAAATTAACACACTAAGAATAATTGTAGAACAGTCACAGGAATTCAACTCTCCTCTCTTTGTGTGCTTTGTGGACTTCAAGAGAGCTTTTGACACGCTCACACATACGGCCATATGGAAAGCACTGCAGGAAATAGGAATACCAGAAAAAATAGTAAATCTCATCAAAGAACTCTACAGTGACACAGAAAGCAAAATCCTACACAACGGCATAACATCTGACCCAATAGCTATGCTAAACGGAGTAAAGCAGGGCTGTGTTTTATCCCCCATACTATTTAACATTGTACTGGACTCCGTACTAACAAAGGTAAACTCTAATAGAGGAATTTACTGGGGATTAACAAACAGACTGGAAGACCTAGATTACGCTGATGATATATGCCTCCTAGCACATACAAAACAGGACATGCAACTCCAAGTAAACAAAGTACAAGAAGAATCAAAGAAGGTTGGTCTAGAAATAAACACCAACAAAACCAAAGAAATGCGATTTGGTACCAGAAACAACCAACCTATTATGATCAACGACCAGAAAATTGAGAGAGTAGCGGAATTTGTATATCTGGGCAGCATAATTGACTGTAATGGGGGTACAGAGCGTGATGTACATGAAAGAATAAATAAGGCTCGCAACGCCCACAACATGCTTAACAATATATGGAAATCCAGGATTTACCCAACTAAAACGAAACTAAAAATCTTCAACACAAATGTAAAAGCTGTATTACTGTATGGCTGCGAAACGTGGAAGATATCAGCACCCATAGTACACCAATTACAAGTTTTCATCAATAGAGCGTTACGAAAAATCCTTCGTATATTTTGGCCTAACCGAATCTCCAATGAAAATTTATGGAACCAAAGCAACCAAGAAAATGTCATCAAGCAAATAAGGCGAAGAAAATGGAGATGGCTGGGCCACAAACTCCGTAGACCGCCAAATGACATTGCCAGGACAGCACTGGATTGGAATCCCCAAGGCCGACGGAAAGTAGACAGACCTAAGGGAACTTGGAGAAGGACAGTACCGGACGAAGGGAGAACAATGGGAAAATCCTGGCTTGAAATCAAAGCACTAGCCAGAAATAGAGTTCGCTGGAGACACTTTGTGGAAGCCCTATGTTTGGTTAGGAATCTTGGGACTATATATATATATATATATATATATATATATATATATTTTTTTTTTCAAGTCGATCATATATTTATTGTCCCACAAAATCCAGAAGGCTATGTATTTTGCATACGCTCTATGTGAATTCTGTCAGATATCTAAATTTTCTTAAAATCAATTACAGCATAGTACAAAAAAAAAGAAATCATTTCTCATCTAATTGTTTGTTAACGTAAACCAAACTTCTTGTTCTTGAGCAACTTTTGTAATCTTCAGTAAAATCTCCTAGCAAGTTTCATATTCGTTCAAACACTAGAAAAGTAGCATGATCACTTCTCTAATCTCTTGACTGAATAGGCCCTCTTTTCAAGATGTAGAACCAGTCGCACAAATACTCAATTCAGCATCGCCTATGAAAGTTTCCAAAGTAGAAATTAAAGTAATTTTTAAATCCCTAGGAACCAGAAAGTCCCGGGGAACAAAACTTTTAAAACATATAACAGGCAAGTAGTTTAAACATTTATCTTTTTCAGAAGTGGATAAATGATATGACAATTCCCTTCGAGTAAATAACTACAATTCATAACATGGGAAGTAAAGATAACTGTGATAATTATAGAGGAAGTTCAGTCCTCAGTACAATTTCAAAAGTATATAGAAAGTTTTTAAATAAATCTGTAAATGAGATTGGAATCAAGGGGTAGAAATAAGCCAGGAAACTAGCTTTGTACCTATATGTGGATCTCAGAAAAGCGTATGAGAGTTTTCATCAACGACAACTTCAAGAAATCACTTTAAGAAACAGCAACCTTATAACAGCTGTCCAGAAACTGTATCAAAACAACACCGCCAGAATAAAATTAAAAGAGTCTCTTTCAAAATGTTTCAAGGTCAACAAAGAACTGAAAGCGAGGGTGCCGTTTGTCACCGTCCCTTAAAATCTATCTGGAATACGCTTTAAAAATTTGGAAACGGAAATGTAAAAGTATGGGTATATCCCTCAACAATACAACGGTGTCTACATTATGCTTTGCAGGTGAATATATGATGCACAAATGAAAAAAAGAGCGCAAAAAATAGGTCTTAGAGGTAAACATCGACAAAACGGAATACATGTGTATCGGTAAACAACAACAAAACATGCTACTTAAAGAATATAAACAAAAAATAAAACAATGTAGGAAATACAAATATGAATGCATGGATATTATGAATGATGGAAGAATGAATAATTCTATTACACACAGAAACACCTAAGAAAGAAGAACATAAGACAGCTGAATAGCATATTATGAGATAGAAATATAGCAAAAGAAAATTCACATAGAATATTATAAAAGCATCATAAAAAGTGTAACACCTTATAGCAATGAGTTGTGGTCGCTGAAAGAAAGAATTCTTAAAGCCTTAGAGGCAACCGGAATTGATTTTTGGAGATGTGTAAATCAAAGGTTAGGAATAATAGAATTCGACACCCTCAAGAATATGGTTTTACACAGAATCATCGACTGTGATCAAATTATATTGCATAGTTCTAAAACTATCACTGGTGTTAGCTGTGCAATAACCACTAAACACAAACTTGTAAGATCATCGTGATTTTCCTTAACATACAGCGTTTACATAGGTGAACTATATAGTATTCTGTTGGGTTTTAAATGCATCTCCCATCAAAACAGACATATTGTTATTTGTTCTGATTCTATTTCATCTATTCATTCAGTTAATAGAACAGACATATACCAAAATCTCTCTGCTCGCGATATAACAGTCTCTTGCATATAGCTGCCTTCTCATTCTGAACTTACTCTTAGCTAACGATCTTAAACTCGTTTTCCAAAGTCAGAAAAGATGCTTGGCAAAACTTATGGTGAAAGAGCAAAACAACTCTTCATGGACTCCAACCGTTCACTGGTCATCTCTCTCTGGACTTCCTAGAAGAGAAGCATCGATTATTAGAAGACTCCAAATCAACCACACAAAACTTACCTGATGTCGTTAGGAACTCGTCCAACTGGCCATAATTGCAATGTTTACCTGAATTTAAAGCACATTACACCAACTGAAAACAATTCACCAACCTGTATAAAGAACTGGACTTAAAACCTACTCTTAAAAGTAAGAGAAATCACGAAAAAATTATTTTTTGTTTTCATTATTTGTTCTATATTTAATATTATTGTTTCTGTACCAATGGCCATAGTTGTCGATGAATTTTGTGTAAATAATAAAAAAAAAATTATATAATATTTTTGTTCTAGTTTATAGACAGGATATTTCAGTCTCTGCTTTATTTCTGTATCAATCGAAACAATATGTGCGTACACATTTACAATATTTTGCAACAGACAGACACGTAGGTATATTTTGACAATTGCTCATTTTCAGTCCAATAAAAAAAATACTAAAACGTATGGCATCAGGCCAATGCACACTGTAGCGGATCGTTGATCTTTCTATGATCTGGAAATACTGTCGCAACACAGAGATTCAATTGAAAGGAATAACTGTTAGAAATAAGTGTTTTATGTTACTAGTTGGAAGGAAAATTAAAGGGGACAATGTTTTTATTTAGATTATATTAAGTAAATAGGTTGAAAAGTTTCACGAAATTTAAATGGCGATGTTAGGGAGGTTGTCTAATAGACAATCGGTTCACTATTAAGTAAACAGTTAAGAATATGTCAGTTAGTTTTATTTTCACCCATGCTATTGCAATGTGTTAAGTGATATGAGGTAGGAATTCACTGGTTAACTGAGGATTGAAACAGAAGAGATCCTAAAACTACTAATGAATCAACTGTTGATCCTTCGGTATTAGATAAGTGATAACCTGAGTAAGAAATGGTGGTATTACCTGCGGATTAAAAGTAACATGATTAGTTAATACGGGTAAGAGCTCGTGTACACTATAAAACTTTTTTAGCCAGAAGTTTTGAACTCCGTCTGGTCCAGGAGATTTCCAGTTATGATGCTCTTTAATAATGTTCGAGACTTTTTCAGTGGTGAAAGGTTCATAGGGAATATAACTATAGTGTTGACTAGTAGTGTTGACTGTAGTATATTGTCACATTTCCGGTTGTTACTAACTTTGTGTCTTCTCAGGTGGACTGAGTAAACAGATAGTTACAATCTATTATTATGATTATTATTCATTAGTATTATTCTTTGAGTATGTTTAAGTATATATTAATGATATAATCCTCAACAAACATTGTAAAACATTTTTAAGATATCTTACATCTACATTTTTTGGCCTATTTACAAATAGCCAAATATTTTTTGAATTTTAGTGAGTAGAAAACACTTTTCGATTGAACGAAATAAACTCTAAATTGATAAAGAAACTTCAAGCGAAGGTTTATTACACTATTCCGAATTTTATTACGGACTTGCATTTGCATTAAACATATCTAAACGCATTCATAACTGCATTTATGCTTTTTCCGACGAGATCATGCTACGAAAATAGTAATGTAAATGCTTATTAACATTAATATTATTATACTAGTTTAATATGCTCTACATTATAATCAGAGCTGCACATATTCAATGTATTTATCTTAATAGTTACCAATAAAGAATAATCAATGTATTATAATAATTACTATAATAAATGTTTAAAATGTTTTAAGAGTCATCTGACCTCATTATCATATAGCTAGTTCCAATTACTTTATAAACTTTTTCAGTGTTGATGATCCGATAGGATTAAATTTTTACTTAATCAGTAGACCCATTTGTACCTTTCGGTGTTGGACCTTTTATAATACAATTCAATTAATTACAATATTTTACATCTTCTGAGGTGTCCCAGCTTTTAACGAACTTTCTCCATTCCTTCCTATTGGATGCCATCTGTGTTGCTTCATGCCAAATCTTACCCTTACTCTGCAGTATCTGCGACATCTCACTGTTCCATTCTTTAATGGGCCTTCCTCTTCTGTTCTTTCCTATTGGTTTGGTGTCCCACACTCTTTTTACTTGTCTATTATTGTTCATCCGGGTTAGATGTCCGAACCATGGCAATTTTTTCTCCTTGATTGAGTCGAGAATCGGTTTGATTTTTAGTCTTTCTCTTATTTCTTCATTTCCGATTCTATCAGTTCTTTTTACTCCGATGGTTCTTCTGAGGTATTTCATATCTGCTGCCTGAATTCTGCTCTGATGGCTTTTGTTTAATATCCAATTTTCTGCTCCATATGTCAATGTAGAATAGATAGAATAGAACCGATAGAAGAAATACTTTTGGAACAAATATTGAAAGTGAGAAAAAGGAAGCAGATATTAAATTCCATTCTGAAAATGTGGAAAGTCCTAACATTTCAAGTAGTACCTAAATAATGCAATAGCACCTCTTAAAAATCACAAAGCGCAAGGAAAAGAATAAACGGAGAATTGACAAAAAAGACGAAATTTTACATCAAAAATTGTATGACAGTCTAAGCGTATGGCAACAACAGATAATACCTAGGGAAAGCTAATTTTCGTAAATTTGTAGCAAGCATATCATTCGATAAAAGAAGCAGCCCATGGCTAACAATGCTAGAATTTAGAATACCAAGAAAATTAGTGGAGCTAACTCAAAAAGGTCCGGACGGACCTTATGTAGACGATCTCGCAAAAGAAAAAAGGATATTCGATTTGGATCATGGAACGTGAGAACATTGTACTCTGCAGGAGCGATGAGGTGTCTCTTAGACACTCTTAACAAATATAATATGGACATAACAGCTATACAGGAGATGCGATGGAAAGGGACCGGTACTCTCCAGAAGAATCTGAATACCATATATTATAGCTGCCATCAAACTCAACATATCTTTGGGGTAGGCTTTGTAGTTAGCAAAAGAGTTAATAACCTAATAATAGGTTTTGACGCTATAGATCATAGAATATGTGTTCTAAGAATACGTGGAACATTCTTTAACTACAGTCTTATAAACGCACATGCCCCCATTGACGATAAAACAGACACAGAAAAAGAAGAATTCTATGAGAAACTAGAACCAACATATTGTTGGTTATCGAAGACATGAATGCCAAGGTAGGACAAGAGGAGATGTACAGACCAACCATAGGACCTTACAGCATACACAAAGAATGTAATGATAATGGGACGAGACTTGTAAATCTCGCAGCATCTCTGAACATGACGATCAGTAGTACATATTTTCAACATAAACGTATACATAAAGTGACGTGGACATCGCCAGATCATCAGACCCAAAATCAGATAGACCACGTACTGATTGATTTAAGACATGGATCAGATATACTAGACTGCAGAAATTATAGAGGTGCAAATATTGACTCCGATCACTATCTCATAGCTGGACGTCTCAGAGCACGTATATCAAACGCCAGGAACGATAAAACTAAACCAAAAATAATCAAATATAATGTTGATAAATTAAAGTGTACTGAAGTCGTAAGAAACTTCCAAATATGCTTAGATCGTAAAATATCAGAACATACTCAATCATATATCAGCATACAAAATTGTGTCCCTGATACTTAACGAACGACTGGCACGGTATACTGACAATATAATAGGACCCTATCAAAGAGGCTTCTTGAAAAACAAATCTACCATTGATCACATATCATCTATCAGACAAATATTAGAAAAAACGACGGAGTACGACATAGACTGCCATTATATCTTCGTAGACTTTAAGGCAGCGTACGATACTATTGAAAGGTCCCAATTATATTCGGCGATGATCGAATTAGGAATACCAAAAGGTTTGGTAGAATTAATTAAAATGACAATGATGAAAGTCGAATGTAAAGTGCGCGTACAAGGGGATGTTTCAAAACCATTTAAAACCAACAGAGGACTACGCCAGGGAGATGCGCTATCGTGCACGCTGTTCAACATAGCGTTAGAAAAAGTTATGAGAGATTCGGGAATAAACTTAAAAGGTACGATATATACCCGTAGTATACAAATAATGGCATACGCTGATGATATCGTCATAATTGGAAGAACCCAAAATGAAGCAGTAGAGGCTTTCACACGTATCAAAAATGCCGCAGAAAACATCGGATTTCTGATTAACATCCAGAAAACTAAATATATGCCGGCCATATCAAGAATTCAACAAAATAACTTAGACGTGCAACACGAAACGATAGAAATGGTAGAAGAATTCTGCTACTTAGGATCACTGGTAGACTGCAAAAATAACACATCCAACGAGATAAAAAAAGAATATGCGTGGCTAACCGCTGTTATTTCGGCCTGGGCCCTCAACTAAGAGCGAGAAGTATGTCAATAGCAACAAAGTGCAAACTTTATAAAACAATAATACGCCCAGTGCTCACATACGGATCGGAAATATGGACAATGACGACCCGAGATGAAGAGTTACTACGAGCCATTGAAAGAAAATTATTGAGGACCACATTTGGCGGAGTAAACGAACAGGGTCTGCGGAGAAGGCGATATAACTTTGAACTCTATAGACTGGTTGGTGATGCAGATATTGTGAAGACCATCAAAATAAACCGCCTAAGGTGGGTGGGCCACGTTATGCGGATGGATGAGAGTGATCCCACTAAAATAACTATGCTAAACAGGCCGGTCGGAAGAAGAAGAAGGGGGCGACCTAAACTCAGATATCTGGACGATGTACAGGAAGATCTGAGGGAGATTGGAGTGAGGGGCTGGAGAAGACAGACACTCGATAGGGAAGGATGGAAGAATGTTTTGAAGCAGGCCAAGGCTCACGAAGGGCTGTAGCGCCAACTGATGATGAACTCAAATATGAATGACAGACTTAATCCACAGGTAAAGATAGGAAACAAACCATCGATTGTATTTAGTATAACATCAGAACTTGCGAATCGAGGATCAAAACTATTGTTGCCATTTGAGATGCAGTCTCTCATTCTACAAGAGATATGAGAGAGGTTTTTTCACAACTCAAGGAGGAAATGGTAGTTTGGGTCTTTGAATAAATGAAGAGAATACAGAATACATGGCAGTAACTAAAAATCCCAGACCAAGAGTTAGACAGAAGATAACTATCTTATGACCACAACTTCGAAGTAGTACAAGAGTTGAAATATCACAGGGCGGTAATCACAGTGTAAACCACACAGAAAAAGACGTCTTAGCAAAGATAGCTTCGAGAAAAAGAATGCTAAAAATAGTTTTTTTTTTTGAGAAACCAGACAAAAGAAGATCAGTAGGTCGTCCCAGAAAAAGGTGGAAGCCGATTTATCTAGAATTGGGGTACAACAATGTGAAATGGAAGCATAGGACATAAAATGCTATAGTGTATGAGGCGAAGATTCACCCCGAGTGTAAAGTCAGTCAAGAAGAAGGAGGACTACTGTTTGTTCTTCAATAAACAATCCTTAAATTTTCTTTTCTATGTTACGAACACACCATTTCCTTTTCAAATCTTTAACTTAAATTTCCAACTAATTTTCAGTTAAAAACTTTCGAATTTAGTGTTTTTCCAGTGTCGTAAGATTTCCGAATTGTTCCATAACCGCAACAAACTCAACAGACCACTTAAATATAGAATAGGAACCGAGAAAAAACAGAGAGAGCATTATATACACCTCGATACACTGCAATATCCGCGTCCGCTGTTTTAAATTTAGAAAAAAGCCAAAATTTACGGGAAGGTAGATAATTAAAAGTGATAATATAAATATTTTTCTAAAGCAACTCCGATTCTTGAGCGATTTGTTTTAACCTTGGACTAATTTCCGAGCATAATTCATTGTTTTGGTATATTTTTAGAGTTCGGGCACCCGATCCCGTTTTTCTTTCCTACCTATTCTAATAATTTATGTCCTCCGCAACTGAGAATAAAGTTTTCACTTAAATTTATTGACGTACATTATTTAAATTAGTTATATGGTCTATTAAAAGCGCATTAGTGGATTTAACAGAGCAAGTCACTTCGAAATTATTCGCTGCACATATATGATCTTCTTCTCTTCTTAAAATTCCTTATCTTTCCGTCATTTATTATCTGATTTTCCTCATTTTACAACCAAACAATCGGTTTCTCTTTGTGACTGTTTGCATTATTTCCTCTTGTTTGTTCATTCTTTGCAATACTTCTTCATTTTTATTAACTAACATTCTACATTCACCCGGCCTTATTTTTGAACAAAAGTTTACAAATACCTATGTTTCTTTTTAATTCTTTTCATGATTATCATCAGGTACTTGATTCGTTTTCAAATTTTCTGTCTCATCTAGTATTAATTCACTAGTGGAATTCTCTACTGCATTATTTGTACTTTCATTTTTATCTTTATCGTTATTGTGATTCAATAATTTAAGTTACCTCTGGGTTCTCCCCTTTCCCCTGTCATTGCTGACATTTTCATGGAAGCCTTTGAGTCTTTAGCCCTAGAATCTTACCCCTTAAAACCAAAAGTCTGGTTCCGCTACGTTGATGATACATTTATCATCTGGCCCCATGGTCAACATACCCTTTCTTCCTTCCTAGATCATCTTAACTCACAACATCCGAGTATAAAATTCACAATGGAAGTAGAAAATAATCGGTCCCTTCCCTTTCTCGATGTGTTAGTCACCTCCAAGCCCAATGGCCGATTGGGTCACTCTGTTTATAGAAAAAAGACTCACACGAATCGTTACCTACATGCTTCATCACACCACCATCCTGCCCAAAAGAATTCTGTGATCAACTCTCTCATCCATCGGGCCATTTCGATTTCTGAACCCGACAACCTTAGAGAAGAACTTGGCCATCTGCAAAAAACCCTTGTCGCCAATGGTTACTCCAAGTCCACAATTCAAAATATTACACACCGACATCTAAATCCCCCTTTACACCCTAGGACAACAAATTCAGAATCTTCGGGTAATACTCCTGTGGCTTTTCTTCCGTATATTCGAAATGTCACTGATAGGATTGGCAAAATTCTTCGCAAAGAAGGTATCAGGACTACTTTTCGACCACCCAAGAAAATCTCTCAATATCTACCCTCTCCTAAGGACTCATTACCGCCTCTATCTTCCTGTGGTGTCTATTCTATTCCTTGTTCATGTGGACATGTGTATATTGGCGAAACTGGTCGTTCCGTCAAAACTCGGATTCAAGAGCATCAAAGATGCATTCGATCAGGTCTTTTCTCCCATTCTGCAGTTGCCGAACACTGCCAAGAAACCGGTCATTCCATATTGTTCGAAAAAACCCATATTATTTCTAAGAGCCCCTTCTTTTATTCCAGGAAAATCCGCGAATCTCTAGAGATCCGAAAAAATCCCCATAATATCAATCGAGAGGAAGGATACTACTTGTCTCCCATCTGGAATCTCAGTCTAGAGCCACCGTCCGGTCCCGCCACCACTATGCAGCCACATGATTGGCCAGCGCGCGCTTCTTGACGTTCGCGCCACGAAGTGTGCCGATACGTCCCGACACGACAGGCACCGCGACTATAAATAGAGCGGTAGCGGAGTAATCGTCGGATTCACTCCCCGCCTCTCGACGCGTTAGTGTTCTGAGCTGTTGGACGTGAATCCCTGTCCTGGCATTTGGTTTTCACCTCTGGCTGCGTTGAGTAGTTGAGTTACTGTGACCAAATGCCCATCTTGGTAGTTAGTATTCGCCTCTGGTTGCGTTGAGTAACTGAGTTACCGTTGCTAACTACCCATCTTCCTGTTCTTTTGTTTTCTTTTTCCTTTTCTTTGTTCTCCTGAAGAAGCTACATATAATTGTAGCGAAACGTCGAGATGAACCCACTTTTGGGTCACTCACAAATGACACGGTCCAAACCCGGAAGACGAATAAACTATAGCTAAATGCTTTGTTGCAACTGTGCTTTTCTTTCCATTTGGATACTGTATTAAGGCGTAAACTGAATTGACTTCTAAAAGATCAACCTCTTCAACTAAAAGAACTTACTTCTTCGTTCTAATTTTCTTAGTAATACTTTCTCTGAATATTTGAATATTTAGGCTATGAATTAATAGAAGTTCCGCTAGTTGATCCTCGTTGATAAGAAAAAAAAAGCGTTCATGGGGTGTACACTTGCTTGCTGTACACAGTAAACTTCGTATAGAGTGCAGAGCATCTGGTACAACAGTTTCCCATTTAGTGATGCCTAAATTTTTTTTGTCAATGCTAAATTTACCACTTTCCATATAACTGTCATCTGTCGACTGTCAACGTGTCACTTAAAGACAAAGAACAAACCTCAAGTAGTCTTTGTTGTATATTAGATTGAATGAGACCAATAATAGAAGCCTGAATATAGTCATTTTTATTTTTTTCTAAACAAACTGCTTTAAAATTACAATATTTAGCCAAAAGTTTTAACTGTTGTGTATACTGATCTATAGATTTGTTTATTTGTTTGTTTTCTTGTAGCTAAAATATGTCTCGAGTAAATATTATTTGTAGGTTTAACATAAAATTCTTCCAAAATTTTGATAGTAGAAATGTATGTTTTTGCATTGCTTATATAATCATACACTGTACGTAGTAATTGATTTATCTTTAGATTTATTGCTTTCCAAAAAATTCAGAAAATTTCATACCAATGTTAGAATTCTTTGACGGCAGTTTAAGAGTTTGGATCAGCCTATAGTTTATCTGGCCTAAAGTACTTCTTCACTGTATATTTATGCAAATAAACTTGTAGTAAAATACCTTTTTGTAGAATTAGGGTTTTATTCGCATAATCACAAAACAATTATTTGAATACTGACAACTGTCATAACATTAAGAACACTTAATTATACTACAAGCACCATCTTTCGTACACCATTAATAACTTTTGAATCTAAATATCTAAATAGTCTGGTATACATCGGTATTGGTTAGTAAATTTTTCAGTTTCAAGAAAGTGACCAGTGCTATTACTATAGAGCATCTTACGTTTTGCTCGCTCTGCTATTTGTATTTCGTTTATCGTGCCCCAAGGTGCTTATTTTTATCCTACTTTTGCTATTATTGTATTAGTGCTTCAATATATAGTTTCCAGGAATGTGGCCTCGATATATACATTAATAAATATAGGACATAACACATAGCCCTGTCCAACACCTCTTGGTATTTTTACCTCTTTCAACATTTCATTATCTAGTCAATTTCTAAACGTGGGATTGGAGGTACTATCAAATCTAATAGACGTTTCTCTCAAATTTGTTGAAGCATTTGAATTTCTCTTTTGATTACTAGTGACACTATTAATTTTTACTAGTGAAGTAATAGTATCCGAATCAATAGTGGCGTTATTCACAACTTTAACAATTTGTACTACTACTTTATTTTAGAAATTTATTTTAGAAATAAAAAGACAGTTAACAACAAATTTTATAGTCTTATTTGCACTTTTGAGGAAAGAAATTAGTCAAAAACAGCTAAAAATTTAGAAAAAACAAAGTGCTTTTTCCCAAGACAATATACAGATCACAACGATCACATAAATTGTAGGGATTACATTTCGAAATTCATAATATTGTGTCTTGAAATCCCTTTAAGAGAGTGACACTATTAATCCGTTACACAAATATCTATTATAGATCAACCTACTGTATGTACTAATAATTCAATTAGCTGATTTAAAGAAGGTGGTACTTTTTCCCGACTAATTATATTATTGGGACTGCCTACAATTCATTCGATTCGTCACTTACAACTAGAAATGCAGAGTACAATGATTCAGCACCAATTAGTGGTGTTAAAAACGATTTTAAGGTTGAACACGTTAGTTTTAACAGCTTTTTCTGGTGGTTTTATTAAAAATTAAAATGAACGAAGACTCAGAGTTCTATATTACATGTTTTAAGTCAAAAATGTATCTGTTTAATATAATAAAACATTTATTGTACTGCATTAGCCGTTAGTGAGATACCCAATACATTCTTGTAAATATAATAGATAAAAATAAAGGTTTATATATAACTCAATTCTGTTCTAAATTAGCTGTCTTAAAAAATGCTGTTATTTACATACTACTTTTATTAAGTACATTATATTATTATAGTACATTTGAAAATTATTGACAGAACAGACATAAGATCGGGCAATGGGTTTATAAATTTGCTCAATGAAGCTAAAAAAATGGCTCCAAAATAACCAATTCAATCTCCAGAATTACATTTTAAAGTAAATTTGTATTTTTATATTCTTGATATTACCATCTCAAAATTAGATGAGAGATTTCAAGATTTAGAAAGACATGTTCAATCTTTTGTTTTTTTTTTTTAAATAACTTAAGTGTCTTTTCTAACGAGGAAATAATGAAATATTGTACCAATTTAGAAACTAAACTAACTGACCCAGAAACAAAACATTTAGATATAAATGAAATAGATCTTTACAATGAGATTGATATTGAACTGCTATTATAAGTCTAATTTATTTACTTTATTTGCCTTATTCTAATTCACTAAAACACAAAAATTTATATCAATTGATTATAGCATTTATACAATACAACAATTTATTTTCGACTAACTGTTTACATAAACTACTTCATAGATATTTGTATGAATTATTTTTTCTAGGCAATTCTATTCTACACACCCAGATGGCTCTGGAAGTCGTGGGAGGGCGGTAAAATCCACGCCTTGATGATGGATCTGGACGTGGCAGTTTGCACAGAAATCGAAAAGAAGCAAAAGAAGAAGCTGATGATCGACTACCTCTGGGAAAATCTGAGGTACCACAATTGGTGGGCCTATAAGTATTATTTTTGCGAGATTTTAGCCTTAATTAATGTCATTGGTAAGTAAAACGAAGAAGATATAATGGATTTTCTACAGAGCTATGGGTTATATTGACGCAGAACACAAGTTTACAACTGAAATAAGTTGTACTAATCATTCTAAAAGTTTCAGCTGTTAAATTTCATTCTTTGGCAGTTCTTTATTCAGGTTGTTTCTACTCTTTTTCTTCTTCTTCCTTCTTGTATGTAAGATAAGTCTGTTTCTTCATCAATATTATCCTCCTAAATTGCTTAAATTATCACACCATCTTTTTCTTGGTCTGCCAATACTTCTTTGTCCATTTGGTGACTTATCTTATGGGATTATTTAAGGGTTATTCAGGAGGTATTTCATCCAATGTGATCGTAGAATGACTCTCGTTCTTCCTTAGGTTTGTGAATGTGCAAAAACTATAATCATATGCTAGTTTCAGGTTGACCTTGGCCCCCATTTTCCATTTAGTGATGACGTCACAGATCTCATGAATACGTCAATTGATAATATTGTGTCTTCAATTGATATTTCTTAATTTTTTAATAAAAATATTCATTACTTCCTACATTATAGGCTGCTAAAAACACCTTGGAACACCCTGGATTAACTATTATTTACTTATTGTCGTGCACAAATTTATTTATTTTTATTATTGTAGGGCAAATGTTCCTGATGAACCGATTCTTCGACGGTGCCTTCCTGATGTTCGGCTTCGAAGTCCTCTCCTTCATCAACAGCGACCAAGAAGACCGCATCGATCCCATGATCCAAGTCTTCCCGAGAATGACCAAGTGCACTTTCCAGAAGTACGGGGTGTCCGGAGAACAAGAGAAACACGACGCCTTTGCATCCTTCCGCTCAACGTCGTCAACGAGAAGATCTACATCTTCCTCTGGTTCTGGTTCATCATTCTCACCATTCTTACGTTCCTGACGGTGGTTTATAGGATAATTATCATTTTTTCGCCGCGTATGCGTGTTTATTTGCTCAGGATGCGGTATCGGTTAGTGAGGCGGGATGTTATCGACACTATAGTGCGGAGAAGTAAAATGGGGACTGGTTTTTGTTCTATATGTTGGGGGAGAATGTGGATTCTTTGATTTTTAGGGATGTGTTACAAGAGTTGGCGCATAAACTAAATAGGCACGATTTTCATCATGGTCCGGGGTTTAAGGGGGAAATCCAGGAGGCGTAGTATATTTGGAAGATATTTTAGAATCACAGTTTTATATATACAATACAGAAGATCAAACACTTACAGGTTGATCTTCTATTGCCAGAATTTCCTATTTATTAGCTAGCTGTCTATTTTTCATTCAAATTTTTTGAACAGTTTATAATCTTAATCTTGCTTTTCTTCCCTTTTCAGTTTACCTTTAATATTAATGTTATGTAATGTTTTTGTACGTTCTTCAATTTTTTTTAAATCTCTTATTTGATTTCCATTAATTATAGTAATAAGTGATTTTTTATAAGCGTAGATACAGGGTGTAGAAGATAAACGGTCAATTAGAAATATCTCGAGAACTAAAGGTAACTAAATCATGAAAATTGGAATGAAAGGGTTTTGAAGAGTGGCTATTTTCTACTTCTGGTTATACCATATTCAACATTCGAAAGATAGATAGATAGGCAGATAAAATACGATTATTAATCTTCCTAGAAACGTTTAAACCGCACAAAGAACGTTTTCTTAACTCACACTACAACATTATTCATTTTTTGTCTCAGAATACTAATCCTAAATGACACTGTAAAATTACTTATCTAAATATACAGTAAAGATTTGGGTTTTTACTGTATATTTTTATTTCTAATGTTTCAAAATTCACCGTTTTTCATAATCATGATAATATATTCGTTTGGCAATTAAAACTGTGATTCTAGAATTAGAATTTTTCGAAATATATGTTGTACATATTTCTTTATTGTTGAATTTTCGACCAATCGTGACTTTTGTAAAACTTCTCTTCCCAGCAAACCAAAGCCTATGTATATATTGTATTGACTTTCTAAGATATTTATTATATTAAATACTTATTAAGTTTTTCTATACTGCCAAAGGTAGAACAAATTTCTTAAATATTATAGATATTTTCTATTCGGGCTTTAGCATTTTTCAGTTTTTCCAGTTTAATTTTTTAAGTTTTTTCAGCATTTCCAGCATATATAAACCGAAAATTTAGCACTAAGGTTTTTACAATTGGAGACTGGTCTATTATACCAGGGAAATAAGCAAAAAAGTACCCTGCTTGTGGCCAGGCAAATAACAGTTGTTTTAAGTAGTATGGACCTCCATAACAAGAACCGTCGAGTTAGAATCTATGGAGAAGCTATGAGCATATGAACGTATGTATTAAAAACGGCATAGGTAGGAGTGGCTAACGATAATACCAATATGGCGGTGACATCAGGGCCAGACTAAATAATAATAAAACTACCATACAAATATAACTAGTTATTCAGAAGATTTAATCATAATCTAAAAAAGTGCAATACATTTTTAATAAACTATGATTTATTTATCCCGCGGTAAACACTAAAAACACGATATATTATATATAAAGATAAATTAATACAGCAAATAGTATTAATTTATTCTCTGAAGTACGGGCAATTACTTTGTTTACATATTTGTATACTAACCTGTGGAACGATATTCCTGAAGATTTTTTATTAACATTACTTCTGCTACTGCAACTACGTTGAGAACAAGAAACCATTATTATGCACTATCACAATATATTACAGTTTCTATAAAATTATTATAAAACTAAAAATATTCGAAAAACAACAAATATAACCAAACATATACGATCTGTCAAAAGTTTCAAAACAATAATACCAATATGGCCGAAGTTAGGTCGTTTTTAGTCACGTGATGCCTTCTCCATAGATTCTAACTCGATGACAAAACCCTATATATGTTTCCTGCAGTCGATTTTTTGGACTTTTTTTCTTACGAACGGTAAATTTTCGCTTTTTTCGTCTATCAGCAAAAAGTAAAGTGTTTGAAACAAATTTGAAAAGAGAAGAAAATTATAAGTCATATAAAAACCCTCAAAATGGCGTTTTCTAAACGTTCCTATCCTTATTTTTTTGTTGCTTACAAAGTTGCAAAATAAGTCAAAAATTTCGGTTTTTTAGAAATGTTAATAACTTTTTTTAAAATAAACTTATAACCTTTATATTACACATAATATTGGGTCTTGTGATGTTTAAAATAAGATCAAAATTTCAAGTCGATGGGTTAGAGTTTAAAAACCTAATTATATACATAATACATATTCGTAATTTAGGCAAAAAGTATATACAAATTAAAAAAATAAACTTCGAAATCTATAAACAAGAAACAGAAAGCCGACCAATTTTGAGGACCACAATTTTAAAGCTATGTGAACGATTCCATTAAAATGCAATCTTTTTCGAATTTTTCATATTAAAACCCCAAAGTATGCTCTTTCAAAAGACCCTAATAAGTTCTCTTAACTGTTATAAACAAAGCTGCTGCCAATTTTTTCTTGTTATAGAGGTCCATGCTACTTAAACCAACTGTCGGTTGCCTGGCCGGACGAGTGACACGAAAAAAGGCTTATTTCCCTGGGCTATATCATATAAACAATATTTTAAACAAAAATATTGATCTTGAATTCATTCTATAATATTTAAGATTTGTTTTAAAGTTTCTAGTCAATTTCAGAGCTTAAGCCAAACAATTATCTTTAGATAGGACAAGAATTTTTTAAAATGTTTGTATCTCTAGCTTGTTTGTTATTTATTATTGTACATTCCTAGTTAATAAACAAAATCTACGTCTTCTATAAGCCACGCTGTGTGAGATGACAATACTAGAATAGCTTTACTCTAAGAATTTGTTACCAATTTATACACATAGTTGAAAAAAATTTTGTATTTCGAATGTAATAAAGAAAAAATACTTATTTGTATACTATTTTTTTTATTTAGAGATTTGTTTAAATAAATATTGACCAAATATTTACATTCCTTAAAAACAAACTTGATCCGTGCTTCAGATTTTTCACAATGTTTTGAGCACACTCAAAATTATGCTCCGTAACAGCAACTGGTGCTTTGCAAAGCTCCAGTAGGTCTTAATAGACTTACAGCCATAATAAAATAAATGCATGTATTAATACTCCAGTGAAAATGCTACTGAATATTTAAAAAATGATAGAAACAAGCTGAAATTTGCTGAGAATCTCAATTTTGAGAACAAAAAGGATGCAAAAACATTGGTCTCTCCTACACCAGAGCTTCCCCTTAAACTATAATCGTAAACGGCGAAAACAGAAAACATCGATTTACCAAGCATCTGTACGCTGTAGAAAAAAATATTTCAAACAAGAAAGGTAGATAGCTAAGATAATTGAACAAAAATGTTTATTAAACTTATTTCTGTAGCATGCGATTTTATTTAAAAGCGATTTTGAATGTTTTAAATCTTTTAATTAGAGTATTCTATAAATCAAAATGCGTTTTAAAAATGAAAGCTGCAGCTTTCTCACCGAAGTTGATCATTGTAC
Source organism: Diabrotica balteata (assembly GCA_918026665.1). Classification (NCBI taxonomy): domain Eukaryota; kingdom Metazoa; phylum Arthropoda; class Insecta; order Coleoptera; family Chrysomelidae; genus Diabrotica; species Diabrotica balteata. Next base: position 136,442,726 of record OU898283.1, read on the forward strand.
ATAAATAACGTTGCGCCATTCTTGCCATTTGAAAGCGAAGCTTTTCTACTGTCGTTGTATTTTACTTTTTTCTCTATAGTGAAATGCTGAGGCGAGCGTCACGAAACTAGCGCCACAAGATGGCGCCGTCACGAGTAGCGTCATGGAATAGCGGGGCCTCACATCGATTGACTAAATTTACTATATTTACTTTAAACAGGTTTGATAAAACAGTACGGTATGAGTCCTTTAGGTAACTACCAAAAACACTACGATAAACTATTCAGCTCCCGTTCCTACAGTGAAACTCTCCCACGTCTCAATGAGCATATTTAAAGATTACTACTACCAACTTCAAGTTGGGCTTGAAAATAAAAACATTAATCCAACTGATTGGGGATGAACTACAGTAGAGGGATCTTTACAACCTATCAAATTCCAAAACAAACCTACGTGCGAAGAATTTTTGAAAATAATATTTTGCAATTGCAAAACACATGTGGCACATTATATGGTTAATATATATATATATATATATGGCTAATAATGAATCTCGAAGAGGAAAATAATAAAAACACACATATTGACGATGAACATGATTTTTAATAACATTTTATCTGTCTATATAAAAGGCGAGGAGTACAGCTTTCGGCATGGCCTTATAGAGATGTTCATTTAGACCCAGCTGTTTCATGGTCTCTAGAAGGTTTTTGGGAATAACACCAGTAGTAGATAAAATAATAGGTATTGTGTGGGTACTTTCCATTCTCCATTGTCTCCTGATTTGTATTTCTAGATCTCTGATCCTGGTGATCTTGTCGTTGTATTTAACACGTAAATTATTTTGTGTTGGGTATCGCCAAATCAATAAGTGTTGCTTGCCTGGTAAGTTCATTAACTAGTATGAGATCCGGTCTATTATGTGCCACTGGTTGGTCTGTGAGCACAGTGCGGTCCCAGTATAGCTTGTAGTTGTCATTTTAAAACATTTTGTCAGGGACATCAGTAACAGTATTGCCATTTTTTGATGCTAAAACCTGAGTCAGTGGAGTTTAGTAGCTGAGATAGTGGGTTCATCGCTAAACAGAACCAAAGGGGTTTCAAACGAGTCCCCCTGGAAATGACCCCGGTTAATAGAGATATCTTCAGTTTCGATGTTGTTTTCAACCGGGTATTTGAAGATGAATTTTATGATTCAATTCCGTCATTATATGGTTTAAAAAGGTCACTATATTATCATCTACTTTATATATTTTCAATATATCTATAAGCCATTCATGCGGTACTGAATCAAAGGCCTTCTTGTAGTCGATGAAGGTAGTGAAAATATTTCTTTTTTTTTTGGTGTACACCTGGTTGGAAATGACTGAGTCGATTATAAGTTGTTCTTTGCAGCCCATGGAACATTTAGCCCATCCTTTCTGTTAAGGCTCTATGATATTGTTTAGAGAACAGTGTTGGTAGATAAGCTGGGCTACACAGGATGTGACTAATTTGTACACAGTTGGAAGACAAGTAATTGGACGGTACTTGGCTGGATCTTGGGAGTCATTTTGATCCTTGGGTATTAGATAAGTGGTTCCCTAAGTGAAAGAAAATGGTGGTATTTAATGCAGATTAAAATAACATGATTAATTAATGCTGTTAAAAGCTCGTATACACTCCAAAACTTCTTTAGCCAGAAGTTTTTTGAAGTCCATCTGGCCTAGGAGATTTTCAGTTATGAATTATTATTATTATTTCGGATAATACAAATATGACTGGTTTTGATTTTAATTTAGAACTTTAGGATTTAGGGTTCCGGCAAAAATTTAATTTTTTTAACCACCACCAAACCACCAACCAATTTGAAATTTGCCACCAAACAATTTGAGAACTGCTGTTTTAGGGTAATGAAGATCTTAGCGATGCAAACTTGTTAAATTATGACCCTTTATTAAACGATTCTCACCCTTTCTTTATTTCGACAACACAAAATGTGGCAATCAGTTTATTCACCTTAACTGAATCATATTCGACTTGACCAATTCGGCACAGCTGCTACATTTAAATAAAATGTTATTCCTGGGATCAGATCCGAAGTCCCGTCACGTCGATCGATGACTCGAAGACGACAATTAAAGGATGAACACCCCGTTCTCGATTCTAGAATATGTAATATAATATCCAAGCAATGAATATCAATGGCTGACTTTTATGTCGAGAATATCAATTAGAGTGTAATAAAAATTTTGTTCGTATGATGTACATCGACTGCCGTGCTGAATGCAAATAAGATATCGCATTATCAGTGAATATTTTTCATGTAAAACTTTAAATAACAGATTTTTTATTTGCTTATTTAAAGTACGCCGTATCAAACCAAAAATCAAATACGTCACATTTTGAGGTTATGTGGACTGATTTATTTTATTCAATTTTATTATTTTGCGTTTTAATTTAAAATAAACCACAAGCCACAATTAAACTCTTTCTATAAGTGTTATACTCTTTATAGTGTTAATTTCATGTTTTTATTTACAAATGAATAACAATAATAGGCAATTTTTAATAATTTTGAGAGCTGGTACGTATTTGATTGTAATTAAATAATTGAACGTAATTAAATATTTTTATAGATTTAACAGAGAAAATTAATAGATGGAGTGAATACATAAGAGAATTATTTGAGGAAGACAGAAATAACATTGTTCTGATATATGGCGAAAACGGGACCTGAAATTCTAAAATGTGAAGTAGAAATGGCACTTAAAAATTCCAAAACTGGGAAGGCAAATGGACCGGATGAGGTTCCTACCGAATTGCTAAAACTCTTGAATGATGAATCAATAGGTATAATATTGCACTTATTTAATACAATATACAATACTGGCATTATACCTCAAGAGTGGCTGTTGTCTACATTCGTTACACTGCCAAAGAAATCTAATGCTAAAGAATGTTCAGAACATCGAACAATATCAGATATTAGTAATACACAGATGGGGTTCAGAAAAAGGCTTGGTGCTCGAGAAGCTCTCTTCGGTTTGAATATTCTCACACAAAGATGCCTAGACGTTAATCAGGAGGTACATACGTGTTTTATCGATTTTGAAAAAAGCGTTTGACAGAGTACGCCATGATAAGCTTAGAGAGATTCTTGAAAGGAAGGACATAGATAATAAAGATCTGCGAATAATTCTCAATCTATATTGGAATCAGAAAGCTAACATCAAAATAGAAACTGAAACATCACAAGCAATAGAAATACGTAGAGGAGTACGACAGGGTTGCATTTTGTTACCTCTGTTATTTAATGTATATAGTGAAAGCATCTGTCAGGAAGCCCTTTTACAAGCAAACGGAGGAATCGTAATTAATGGAGAGATTGTAAATAATATTTGATACGCGGACGACACTGTACTAGTTGCAAGAACAGTAGAAGAATTACAAAGATTACTTACAGACATAAATATTGCTTGCAACAATTATGGTATAAATATCAATATTAAAAAAACCAAGTATATGGTCTTCAGTAAAAACATGACACAACCAGCGTATATTAGTATAAACGGCACTCAAGTTGAAAAAGTATCAAGTTACAAATACTTGGGAATTTTAATAAACGAAACTGGAGACCAAAACAGTGAAATAAAAAGACGTATCGAAATTGCCAGGGCCACCTTCATAAAGATGAGAAAATTCTTCTGCAACAGAAATATAAGCATCCCTCTACGATTAAGAATGCTGAGAGGCTATGTATTTAACACGCTATTATACGGTGTAGAGGCCTGGACTCTCAAACAGAACAACATGAAAAATATTGAAAGTTTCGAGATGTGGTGCTACCGTCGAATGCTGAAGATTAGTTGGGTTGAAAGAATAACAAACTGTGAAGTAATAGGAAGAATAGGAAAAGACCCAGAGATTTTGTTAACGCTAAAGCGAAGAAAACTCGAATATTTTGGTCACCTGATGAGAGGACATAAATACGCATTACTTCAAAATATAATGCAGGGAAAAATAGAAGGAAAACGGAATCCAGGCCGTAGAAGAATGTCATGGTTGCGGAATTTGAGAGAGTGGTTTGGCTGCACCACTAATGAACTCTTTAGGTCAGCCGTAAACAAGGTCAGAATAGCCTTGATGATTTCCAATCTCCGATAGGAGTGGCACAAAAACAAGAAGAAATAATTGATTATAATCAAGTTTTGATTAGAATTTGAACAATCGGCCCTTAATCTGTTAATACTAATTTAATTAATTTAGTGCTACAGACGGAAGAGGAAAAGTTTACGAATATGTTGGAGAATTTGGACTAGGTGACAGAAACGAAAGAGGGCATAGACTTGTGACTTGTTGGCTTTTGTCAAAATGAACATTTTTCAATAATGAACACAATGTTCCAACTACCCGACAGAAGATTACACACTTGGAAATCTGCAGACAACAAAGACTGCATTGTCAGAAATCAAATAGACTCTATATTAGTCAAAAATAGATACAAAAACTCAATTAAGCAGTACAAGCATACCCCAGAGCTGATGTCAACTCGCCAGACCATAACCCGGTGATAGCTAGAATGCACCTGAAACTCAAAAAGATTGGAATACCTAAAAATAAACCAACGTTTGATTATACAAAATTAAGAAAAAAACAAATACATCAAAAAGTGATCCAACAAGTCAAATCAAATCTAATAGAAGTAGGAGAAGAAATCTTAACACCAGAAGATGTCTGAACTGGAGAAGAAAATTTAAAGCCTGAAAAGACAAATAAAAAATAGAAGTAGATAACTTCGAAAATTCTAGCATCAATGGAAGAGAGAAGAAAAGCCAAAGTGATAAATAAGCCAAAATATCAGGAACTACAAAGTAGATTAACCCTTTGTGGCCGGAGTAAATTTTTTCTTTTTAATATTGATTTTTTTGGTTGATTTATGAACCGCTACACATACAATCAAGGGATTAACGACATACAATCTCTGATACATATTGCAAGAAATAGAGAGTTAATGGAAAATGTGATCGCTAACATCCATTAGTGGATTTGCATCTGAAGAAGAAGACACATAATAAGAGATATTTTTATAGAAAAAAGAAATTACTTTTATTTAGTTTTTTCAAAAAACATGTGGTTCCATAAAGTGACCACTAGGAAACTAGACCAAAATAAGAATCAATTCTTTTGGTGAAATTTATAAAAACAATTGTTTTTTTAACTTAAACACGAGTCCAACACGACATGTAGAACAATGCCACCTAGAATGATGCGGTTGCGCACGCCTACTGCAATGGGCACAACGAACCTTATTTCCGTGGATGGGAAGATGGGCACATTTATCATATTTTATTTCAGGGGGAACTAGAATCTTAAATTTACTTGGTACACCTGAGAACTCCTTCTGCCCTTTTTATCTGGATCTGGTTATGCTTCAATTAATCCCAACGCTACAGATAATCTAAAGTCTTTCAGAGAAAAACTTGTTACGTTTTCTGCTTGGTCTCTATATAAAATATAACTATTTACTACAGACAGATCCAGAAAATGCAAAAACAACCTATGATACCATTTCTTAGACTTGCGATTTATTTTGTATAAAGAAATATACATATCTGACTGGTCGCATATGCTTGTTATAGTCTTTGACTATTTGAAGACAAGCAATGTCTTAAGAGGTACCATTTTTGTTTTTTTCTGGAAATAGTTTGGATATCATTTGGGTTATGGAAGTTACTGAGAAATAGAACTTGCTTGCTGTCCGTCCACTTTAGATATACTAGCCCTTCTTCAGTGATCCTCCATTCTAAAGTTCCTCTTGCCATTTTTGTTTTATTGTTGACTAAATTTGTTGGCTGATTCTTACGTTTTTTTCTCATAGTTCCATATGAGTAAATCCCATCTTTCAAAAGGTCACTGGCTAACTGAATAGAATTAAAAAAAATATCAAAATATTTTATGATGCTTGCCTACAAGTAGACGGGTTAAACCTTTTACTACTCTGGAACCTAAACCTTCTTCGCCAGAGCCAACTTTTATACAACAGTATAAATCTGGAACTGCGATACAAACCCAGAACTATCTGCTCGTATCCAAATTTTATACCCCCTTTTTATTGGCTTGAAAGGCATATATTGACGAAAACCTATTCTCCTTGAGATGCTACGTGTTCTCGACTTTGTTGGATGGAATGGAAAGCTGGACACTAAAACAGGATAATATAAAGAAGTTGGAATCATTTGAGATGTGGTACTGTAGAAGGATTCTGAAAACACCATGGACCCAACCAGTTACAAATGCAGAAGTGTTAAGAAGGACAAAAGGATTGCGAGATCATAAAGCACATCAAAACAAGAAAGCTGGAATATTTAGCCACATTACCAAAGGTGCGAAATATGAGATATTAAAACTAAAAATAATTTGATCAAAATCAGAATTTGATATCACATTAAAAAGCAAATCTTCAATATTTACAATATCTTGTTCAACAAAAAATAAATTCGATCTATGATATTGTAAACTTTCTCGGATCATGGACAAAGTGGCTCTATGTAGAATGTTTTCCAACCTTCTGCTGAATATGCTGGACGTAACTTCAAGCCCTTTGGTAATTAGGTTGTTGTCTCTACATCTTCGTAAAAATTTAATTGAATTTTGACAGTGTGCCAGTTTCTTGTATAGAATTTCCAATCTCCTAAAATTTTTAAATAACGCTGAGCCCATAACGGTTTCTTAATATTGTTCTGAAGCTATTTTCTTGTGGCATTGTAATATATAGTGAATATATTTATATTTATTTTTTTACTTAATGGTTTGAAAAACATTTTTTTTTTGTTTATTTTTTATTAAACTTATCTTTAGTCATATCAAAAACAATTAAAATCTATTTTAAATATTGTTTAAGTGATATACCTACAAGTATTGTATGCGCAAAACGTTTAGAACTAGATAATATATGTAATTACTACAAGAATTGAAATGGGTGAACCGTAATATACTATACAATAGTATAATAAACCGTAATAACTATATAATACTTGGGTAATGGAGAAAATAAGCATTTAAAACCTATTTGAAACCTGATAAAAAAAGGACAAATGTAGTAAGTTCACTCAGCTTGAGATTATTGTGACAGTCATTGTGGGAAAGAAACAACACAAAAATTCCTACCACACCTTATCAATGGCTGAAATAAACCAAAGGAATTAATAGACCCTAAAACACATAGAAATGAGACATGGATTGAATATCTACCAAAGCTCTATGCAGCGGAAGAGCAAATGACGCTAGAACCGAAAACAACAGAAATTGGCACAAATGAAGAAGTTATTATAAATACACAGGAAGTTCGTAAAATATTTGAAAAGGTAAACAAGAGAAAAGCTGCAGGTAAAGACAGAATACCAAACGAATTACTGAATTATTGGAGCAGCAATGACAGAACAATTAACAACATTAATTAACAACATTTTAAAACACAATGAAATACCGGAAAATGGAGAACTAGCAAAGTAATTGCATTATTCAAAAAATAAAGATAAAAACAACCAAAAAACTACAGTTATGAAGTCGTTAAATACTACCCTATAACTTACAACTACAATTAAAAAAAAATTAAAAAATCAGAGAATAGGTTAATAAGACGACAACCGGGTTTTTGTACTAGAAGATCATGTACTACAATATTCGAGAAATCGCGAGTGTACAATAGACCAGAATTTTTGTGTCGGATTGGCTTGAAGAAAATTTGACACCGTAAGACTCAAATAAATTACTATTTAACTGGGGATGAGCCACAATTAAAGATAAAAAGTAATTAATTTACAATGCCACAAGAAAATAGCTTCAGAACAATATTAAGAAACCGTTATGAGATATTAAGGCTCATAATGCAAAGTAAAATCAAGGGTAAAAGATCCTTAGGAAGACGAAGAATTTTCTGGCTTAACCTAAGAGAGTGGTATAGTTGCAGCTTAGTAGATCTTTTCACAGCAGCCGCCAATAAGGTACGGACAGCTGTGACGAAGAAGAATCTTTTAAATCAATGTGAAAAGTACAGTTGGTATTATTTGAAATATTTATACTTCGGTTTTTTACGCCAGAGGAAATTTTGTTCAAATTAATACTACCGACATTCTCGGAAGCCAATGGGGTTGTACTTCCATTAATAGACGGCTTGTACTGTTCCGACTTTTTCTGATGGTAAGCAATTACAACTTGTTCATGTGTATCTAATAACTTTTGCTCTTCCATCCCTTTAATTACCTGGTCTCATGTAATAGTTCCATGTCCAAATGCTGTAACGATCTACAACAAGTATATGGGGGGAGTAGATCCCCTGGATACAATGTAGGGATATTATAGGATCAAACTCATTTCAAAAAATGAAACATGCGTATATTTTGTCATAATATTGATTTGATAACTGTCAATGCATAGATTCTTTGTAGAAGAACTGACAATAAGCATAGTAATTTAGCTCTGGCATATTTCAAAATGGCAATAGCAGAGTGTTTATGCAAAGGTAATAAAGCTGGTTTTTACCACAAAAAGGTGTCGTCCATGTGAAGCTATGGAAAATTTACAAAACAAGAAAAAAAGGGGTCCAGCAACCGATATTACAATGCAAGATGTATGAACAGATGGATATAGTCATCTTCCATTATGGTGTAGTGAAAGGCAAATATGCAAATATCCCTGTGGTGTGTCCCCTCAAGAAATGCGAGAAGTGTAATGTTTTTCTTTGCTTAAACAAAGATAGAAATTGTTTTTACAACTTTCACACTGAATCTTCTTCTTCTTCTTAGCCTTCTGTCTTAGCTTGGACATAGGCCTCTCCCAACTCCTTCCATCGGTCTCTATCCTGAGCAACATATTTCCAATTTGTTCCGGCTATTCTTCTAATGTCATCAACCCATGTCATCTGTGGTCTTCCTCTTGGTCGTTTACTTTCGTAAGGTCACACTGAATAATTATTACAATCAGAAAGCAATAAACGTCATTTTTTTTATTAATTTTACTTGTTGAATCTAATTTTGCATAGGGTGCCATATATTACACACAAAAAAAAATACAAAAAACTAACCAAGTAGGATTTTTTTTATATTCTTACCGTAATCTTGAAGTCAAGTTTGTAATCAGATAATGATTTCTAAACTTATTGCGTGATTAGAAAATTATTTACAAGATCGCAAACAGAAACTTCGATTTAAAGACCAATTGTCATCTGAAATGGATAGTAATACAGGGATTGCTCAAGGTAGTGTATTAGGCCCCCTTTTATTTATTCTATGTATTTTAGAAATTTTAATTAAATTAAAATTAAAAATTTTAATTAAAGAACCTTTATAAAAGGTATATATTTAAAAACCCTAACGAGCTAATTAAACAAAACGTTTTCGGAATCCATATTCCATCATCAGTGTCTAGGAGTACATGAATGTAGCCACCAAATTTATGGGTAAAAACCCGTTAACAAATAATTAGTTACATTTGGTATATAATATATCTTATAATATGTTAAGATGTTAAAGTTACCGTTGGATAAGGTAACATGGCGACATATGACTCCACGTTGAAGTTGCTAGTCCTGAGACGGTGTGTCTACAAGGACTGTATGGAAGCAACTCTGTTGCAGTTAATAATTTCAAACTGTTACTTAAACAATATATCAAAAATTTATAGTGTGCTTTCTTTATATTGTATGTATATTAGGGTTTCTATTCAAATAAAAATCTATCATATTTTTTATATAAAAATAAAAAAAATCATGCAGTAAGGAGTTAAACACTTCAAATCTTAATTCTTTTATATCTTACTCTTATTTAATTCCTTTTTAAAAGACAGACTTTTCGACCACCCCCTATATATTTAAACAAATCGATAGCAGCAAGAACGAGTTGGTGTTTACAATCTGGCCGTAAAAGTGTATTGGCCCTCGATGGACCAAATATGGACGGTGCGTGGTACTGGCACAATCGAATGAAATACCCACGTGCCGGTTGCCTTTTACAGCTCGCCAATTCTAATAGAGAATTATTTTTGATTCGAAAAATATGTAGCGGTGTTGTTAGCGGAGGTATTCGAGGAACACAAGTTGACAGGTGTTTAGGAAGAAAACATATGGGATTATGCTAATATCTAGGCATACTACTTATAGGTTTTAGCTGCGATAAGTCGTTGATGAATAGATACTTAGATAGAAGTGTCTAATTACGTCGTTGTGACGCGAGTATGTTAATTATCACCGGAAGAGTACCAAAGGTACTTTGTTTTCAAAATCAATGGATTTGAACGATTTATTATCATATAATTTCAAATATAAATTTTATGTTCTAATCGTTGGTCGTAAAGAAATATCTAATAATAAAAAAAGCCATAAAAAACATGCTAAAGGTAGAATAAAATAGGTTTGGCAGGACAAGAGTATAAAATTGACAAAACACACCGATACCAAGGAAAAAAACATGAGTCTACTAGATGCAAAATTCTGTATTTCCAAAAATTTACTTGCCTCTCTTATCCCTGATCACTGCGCTGTCACTACTACGTACTTGTACTACTGTACTGTACTACTTGTAGTAGTGACAGCGCAGTGATCAGTGAACAGTGTAGTAGTGTCTGGGGGCTCGGTAGACTGAGACCTCGGAAGCCCTGAAGAAGGCATCAGAGAGGATGCCGAAAGCTTGGCAAAATGGATATCGACGCGGTTCAACCCGGAAGACTGGTGAGTTTGATATTAATTTTAGTAATTAATAATATTAATCTTAGCCCCAAGTTTCATATATATATATATTATATATATATATATATATATATTATATATATATTCGTATTTCTTGAAGGCTGCCAAAGAACTTGGTGGCTGGACACTCGAAGACGATGTGGTTAAGATCAACTCGTATTCTATTTAGGTTGCACCATTCACGACGGGGAAGAGAAAAGCGTCTGGTTTGATTGTGGGGTTTTCTATCAGATTAGAATTTCTGATTTCTGGATTCCATTCGCCCATCCAGTGCTCTTCGGTAGTGAAAACAGCCAATTTTGTAGCAGTTCTAGTAGGTGGATGTCTAGACTTCAGTCTTAAGTGCCTTTGGTGTAGTCAGCGATGTCTGTGTTTATCGGTAGTTCTGGGTTTTGTTGGCATTTTTAAACTAGTGTTGAGTGCGGCTAGTCGTCTTGTTGCTGGTGGAGCGATGTTGCTTAAAAATGGAAGCCATTGGGTTGGTGTGGGCTTTATAGTTCCCGTTATGTGCCTTGTGCCGTTATGTGCCTTGTTTTGGTTTAACTGGGTACCTATGACTTTTGTGTGATGACTGTTTAGCCAGACAGGAGCGCAATATTCTGCACTAGGATATACTAAGGACCAGCGCGTTCGTTCTTATTACCTCTGCATTAGAGTAACACCGAGGTATTTTGGGTTAGCACTGTGCTTTAGACTGGCTCCATCGCATTCTATGTTTAGTTTGTATTTTGCCTTGTTGTTGTTTAGATGGAAAGCTGTTACTTCAGTTTTCGATGGGTTTGGTTGTAGGTCCCATTTCTTAAAGTATCTATTAACAGTGTTTAGATCTGCTTCTATGGTGGATTCGGCGATGTTTATGCCTTCTCTTAGGCACCAAAAGCCATGTCATTGGCATAAATAAATTTGCGCGAGGTGGTAGTTGGTACATCCGACGTATAAATATTAAAAAGAAGAGGAGACATAACTGACCCATATCTTATTTGAGCTTATAACGAAAATATGGGAGGAACTGATCAGGTGGATCAAAATGTTACCAATTACAGAACAAATATATTAAGGAACTAATCGAATGGATCAAAATGTTACCTATTACAGAACAAATGCTTGGTTAATTTACCGTAGAATGAGACACATTATCCTGAACAACCCGAAATGGATTTTACCTTCAAATATGGCCTATGGTTTCACATATGGTTTCCTCGAAATATGGCCAAAGCCTTGTTGGCGAATGTTCAAAATATCCTCCAAAAAGATCTGGTCCATACTCTCTTCTTCTTTCAGTGCCTATTCGTTCCAGAATACTGGCAATCATTCTGGCTATAATATTTTATTAACTGATGCTTTAAATAGATTCGTTTTTGTTGTGGGAGAACCATTTCCTCAGGTTCTTCAACCATGATATTCTCCTTCTCCCAATTCCTCGCTTTCCGAATACTTTACCCTGTAGGATTACCTCAGTAATCTGTATTTAGTGCTGTTTCTCATTATATGTCCGAGATATTCCCAACTTTCTCCTTTTAATGGTATACATCACTCTCTTTCTTTGCCCATCTTCGTAATACGGTCTCGTTGGTTATCTGTCTGTCCATGATATCCTTAGAATTCGCCTGTATAAGCCACATCACGAAGGCTATCAAGTTTTTCTCAATGCTTCAGTTAGTGTCCAGGATTCAACTCCGTAATACAATATTGAGAAGATATAACATCGTAGGAGCCTTACTTTTATCTCCAGATTAAGATTGTGCTTTTAAAGAGTTTTGGCCATGTTATTGAATGCACTCCTAGCCTTCTCTATTCTACATTTTATTTCCTGTGAGTGATCCCATTGTTCATTTACTGTTGTTCAAGATAGTTATACTGTTTTACTCGGTCCACTGGTGTATTATTGATAAGTAGTTGAGCGTCTCTAACTTTATTTTTGCTGATGATCATAAATTTAGTTTTTGTTATATTTACTTGAAGTCCAAATCTTTCACTTACTTATTTACTTTGTTATTAGTTGCTGTAAACTGTTCAAACTGTCTGCAAAAATAACGGTGTCGTCTGCATAAGGATGTTGTTTAGACGTTCTCCATTTAGAAGTATTCCATGTTCGCATTTTTCCAGGCTTCACTAAATATTTCCTCTGAATATAGATTAAATAATATAGGTGAAAGTATACAACCTTGTCTAACGCCTCGTAGAATCTGGATCATTTCCGTAGGTTCACCTCCAAAATTCGTTCTTATTGTGGCTGATTGGTTCCAGTATAAATTTTGTATTATACGCCGATCTTTATCATCATTTGGGCTTTTGTTAGAATATCCATCATTTTTTGGTGTTGAACTGTATCAAATGCTTTTGGTAGTCCACAAAGCAGGTGTAAATATCGCAAGTCATATCTCTGCATCTTTGAAATAATACTTGTAGACTAAACAGTGCATCTCTTGTACCTACGCCTTTCATGAATCCAAACTGTGTGTCTTGTATTCTCTCTTCGCATAGCTTGTATATTCTACGATGTATAATTTTAAGAAAAAGTTTTAATGTATGGCTCATTAGACTTATTAGCCTATATTCTCCGCACTCTCTTGCTCCTGTTTCTTTGGTAAGGTAATAAATTCTGAAAGTAGCCAATCTTTTGGGATATTGCCTGTGTCATAGATATTATTGAAGATTTTACATAGTACTCTTAAAGATTCATCATCAAGAAGTTTAAGAAATTCAGATTGTACTCGTCTGGTCCTGGAGCTCTACCTTCTTTTAGTGATATTATGGCTGCTCTTATTTCTGCCACTAGTATAGGTGGTCCTGTTTCCGTAGGTATTGGGGGCTGGTTCTCTCTCTCATCAAAAAATAAATTTCTTATGTAATATTTTCCAGGTATCATTGATACTCTCTTTGTCCACGATTATCTCTCCATTGTCATTAACAAGTTTACTTATTCTTCTGTTTTTACATTTACCTGTAATTTCTCTTACCTTCTTATGCACGTTGAAGTCGTCGTATTTACTTTGGAGAATTTCGATTTCTTGGCATTTTTTCTCCAGTTCTTTCTGTTTGGCTACTCTGATCTTTCTCTGTATCTCTCGCTGTAATGTTTTATACATGGAGTTATCGTTCTTGCTTTTCCTTCTTTCTTCCATTAGTTGCAGAATCTCTGTCGTCATCCATGTCTTTAATCTTACCTTCTTGTTCTTCATAAAATTGTCTTTAATGTCGTCTATTGTTTTCTTAGGGATTCTATCTTATCTTCTGTGCTTTCCGTTGTATTATCGATTTCTTAAATTTTTCTATTTAATGTTTTGCTTACTATTTCTTTTACTTCGCTACATTTCAGTTTTCTCATGTCATGTGTTTTTACAGTTTTTCCGCGTCTTTTCTTTAACTTAGTTCTATAACACGCCCACTAAAGGTCCATCTCAATCTTTCATAAAAAAACATCGCACAAGATGTTCAATTCGACGACATCGGCCATTTTATTTCTATCCAAGAAAAATGAACCAGACGCAACCTTTGTCACTCATACACTTAAATTTTATAAAGAATTTATATATAATTTATTAAAGAATGGATTAAAGTTCATAAATTACCTTTCGTAAACCAATTAACTATTAGGTAAGAACGATGATCTCTAGCGTAGGTTTACGTTACGTACCAATATAGCGACGAAAAACCTCTTCTTAACGGCGCTGTCGCAACGTTCTGCATGGGCTGCAAACCTCTTTTAATTCGCACGGGTTTTTATCGGCGACATAAATTTTTCAATGTTTCTCATTTCATGTATTGTATTAAAACAGTAATAGCTACCCACGATGGCAACCGGTCGAAAAACGGTCATCTTGTACAGTCGCTTCTGAATTATGGCGATCGTAAAATTATAAAAGCCAACTGTCTATTAAATCTTAATTGAGAAGAAAGAGTACTGATAGTTTTCGAATGGCATTTGTAGTGATGGTACTTGGACGAGGTCACGTCGTTCGTTTAATAACCAATCAGGATTTTTTCTAAATAAATGACTATTGTGCTTCTCGATAAGTGAAAGCCTTTTAGAGTACCATCAACTATAAAAAGATTCTCAAACATGTTCTGTAAATCATAAACTATTGGTAATAACTGGAATTAAAGAAAATGATAGAAAATACACTAATCGAAACTTTAATGAAAGAACCCAATAATGTGCTAACTTGAAAATCAAACAATAGGAAAAGAAGTCATGGATGCAATTTAAATAACTTGGAATCAAGTTAGTAACTGCAATATTTAGAATTAATGGAATAAGTGACATAATCAACCAGAATAGCTGGTTGCCTGAAGTACATTTGCAACTATTTGATTAGCGATAAGGCTTTGACTAAAACTATCCGATGTGCACGCCCACGACGCTTAAGTGGAACTGGGCAGGGCAGTTAGCCAGAACACAAGATGGACAGTGGACCAAGACGTATTATGGAATAAAGGCCCAGAAACTATAAAAGAAGCCGAGGACGACCACCGACTGGATGGACGATGATATAAAACGTGAACCGGGAAACTGGCTACAAGAGCTCAGTGTAGATAACACTGGAAAGAACTGAGGGTAGCCTATGTCCAACAGTGGACGCGATTGGCTGGTTGATGGTAATGATAGTGCTTTTTCTGCAATTCTTCCACTTCAATGTATGTTTCCATCATCCACTTTTACTTAGCCTCTTTTATTTTGTTCTTTATTACTGTTTTTTTAACCTATTCTCTATCCTTCCATTGTTGATATAGGTCCTCCCCAGTTCCCTATCTTGAGCTGTTCTCTGCCATGTGGGACCTCCTTGTTTCCTGATGTCATCTTTCCACCTCATCTGTGGTCTGCCTCTTGATCTCTTTGCATTGTATGGACGCCACTGTCTGATGGCATTGTTCTACTCGTCCGTCTTGGATGACGTTCATTGTGTCCAGCCCATTTCCATTTCAGTTTTTCTGCTTATTCTATCGCATCTACTGTCTTTGTTCTGGTTCTGATCCACTGGTTACGTTTTCTATCTTTAAGTAATATACCCAACATTAGTCGTCTCAATCGCTCTTTGTGCCTTCCTTATCCTATCCAAATTTGGCCTATGTAAATGTCCATGTCTGTGCTCCGTAGGTGAGCACCGGTATTATACAGGAGTTATATACCTTGCTTCGTAAGTATAGAGGGATTGTTTGTTTTTGTAACGTAAGAAAGTTTGACGAACGCCTGCTCATCCCATACTTACTCGTCTCGATATTTCGGCTGTTTGATTTACTCTGTTAGCTCTGATTGCTTATCCTAGATAGATATACTCATTTACCTGTTCTATTTTTGCTGTTTGTATTTTTATTGCCTCTTGGTCTTCCGTGTTTGTCATTACTTTTGTTTTGTTGAAGTTAATTTTTAGGCCCTTTTGCAGTGATTTTTCATGAAGTTCATTCAGCATTAATTCCAGTTCTTGTCGTTCGAGAGATCAGGAGTATATCATCCGCATATCTAAGGTGTGATTTAGGTATTTTCCGTTAATACATATTCCTCTGTTTTCCCAATCTGTTGATTTTATTATGTCTTCGAGGGTCAAGGTAAACAGTTTGAGTGAAATTATATCGACTTGTCGGACTCCTCGTTTAACTTTTATATTATCCGTTATTAATTTGTCGTCCAGAATTACGTCATGGGTGCGTTTTGGTAAATATCATGTATCAATAATTGTCGGTATCTTAAATCTATTGTACTATTGACCAGAGCTTCTTCAACCGCCCAGTGGTTCAATGCTGTCGAAAGCCTTTTCATAATCTACGAATGCTAAGTACAGCGGAAGGTTGTATTCATTGGTTTTCTCAATTTAAGATTTTAAGCGCATGTAGATGGTCGATTGTGCTGTATCCTTTCCTGAATCCGGCCTGTTCCACTGGTTGGTAGTTATCAAGTTTATAGGTAGTCGGTTGTTTATTATTCGTTGTGAAGGTTTTATATAGTTGTGACAAAAGGGAAATAGGACGGTAGTTGTTTAGGTCTGTTCGGTCTTCTATTACTGTAGTATTGGAAAATACGAATATACGAATAAAAATACAAATACTGTAGTGTTGGAAAATTTTGGAAAACAATCACTCGACATGTTAAATATTTGATGATTTCGTTCGAGGATTTTATGTTTTTATTTCTAAGAAACATTACATCCATTTATCATTATTCTTTCAATTACTGACGATTTTTAAACACCTCCATAGCGATTTTTGTTGAATTTTATCGACCACTTGTTCTCTTAGGAATTCCAGAGCGATTGAAAAGACAAAAAACAATAATAGATCCCAGCGCACTGTCGGAATCAAGACGTGGGATAAGAATCTAACCTTGGCGTTGAGCAAAAAACGAAGAGGCGGCACCGTATGAGAGATCTCGTCTCAGACATGTAATACAGATAATTGTAGGGTACTTCAAGCATAAAACCTGCACTTTTTTTGTTTATTTACACTTCGACGATTGATTTAATCTTCGAATGTAGGTAATTATTACGTACGAGTACAATACGGATGAAAAATTTATTAATAAAATATCGGGAGATTTTTACGACTTCACTCGGTAATTTCAACAGATGTATGCAGCCTCAAGGCGATCTCTGTAAAGATGTAGTATAAAAATACCTATTGTATTATATAGTATATTATTTAACAGAAGGATAATAGACTTTGTTACAATTACTAAAAGAAAAAATCAATTCGAAAACAAACTATAACACAGGCCAACAACAAAAAGGATTTATAAATCTTTTCTTACAGTTTTATATCTGAATCCTATGGAATTTTGGTGCTACTAAAGAATCTGAAATTAGATTTTACGTATCACACACAGTGTTCCCACAATATGACATTGGTTTATTCTACATTTTAATAATTTGAAAAAGACAAAATTCCGAAATACATTAAAATGATACAATATTACAATAATACCTTTTATCTAATTGTTATCTTGTAATAGTATAGGTCTGCACAATCATTTTAGGAGTCAATTCTTTTGTATTTTGTTTCTTTTTTTTTTCTGTAAAGCCTGCCAAGAATATTTTTCTCCTATGCGAGGCACTCTGTTGTTTCCGACCAAGTGACCAAGAGTAATCACCCATCATGTTGTGTTCCAACGTCCCTGATATCGATTATCCATAATCTTGATATCCTGGGGGAACTGTTTGCTTTGTTGCATGTTGCATTTTTAGATATAAGTCTAGTATATTCTCTCAAACATTATGGCTCTACGTGCCACACCCCGGGCAACTGCATTGGTCTGCAGACTAACCTAAGTGAGGGTAGCCAGATATGGAGAAAATTCTGCCGAACGATTGCCGGCATAAGCAATCATCCACTTATTGAGCAACGGCATCGCGCGGACGAGTAGGTAAGCGGCAGGGCACTCTCTTGTCCTGGGATTAAGAAATTGACCTCTAAGGCGAAAGAGTTACAAAAAAGTAACCAACGGCATAAGGATGTGGAAAGCCACGGGATCACTACCACATTAAAGATCACTAAGGATATCCCTAGATCAATTATCATGGCAATGATAGCAATGGTAACAAAACCAGTAGATATTACTGATCACGGAAATTGGAAGCCGATATCCGATAGGAGAGGAACAAACCTAAAAGATCACAGGGCCTCTCAGGTCGTCAAAAAGCGAAATCCCAGTGATGTATTGAGAAAAACATCCACAAGACCAGCCATCTAAATACACTGAAAAAAAAATAGGCACTTCGAACGTGCGGAATGTGAACCAACACGGAAAAGCCCATAATCTAACATAAAAAATGAGACGCTTAAAGATAGATATTCTTGGATGTAGTGAAGTCCGATGCCATACAGCGGTAGAAGTGTCATAGACAACTACATGTTTTATAATTCCGGAGATAACAACACACAAAACTACAATGGAGTAGCAATAATCATCAGCAAAGAAATCAAAAGATCAGTCAAAGGTTTCATACCGATAACGGATAGAATGGCACTATTGAAATTAAACGCTATACCGTGCAACATAAACATCTGATAGCACAGAGGAAGAAGTAAAACAGCTTCTACAATGACTTAAACAAAACATTCAATAAAACTAAAGAAGAAGAAGTAAATTTGATTTTAGGTGACTTCAACTCGAAGGTAGGAAAAGAAAGGGATGGGGAAGTAGAAGGAGAACAGGGATCGGAAACACGTAAATGAAAGAGGTGAAAAACTAGTTCAGTTTAGCAAAGATAACGAACTCATTATCAAAAACACTTGGTGTAAACTCCCAAATCGAAGAATATATACATAGAAAGCACCTAGAGATGATGGTGAATATTATAATAAGAAAACCAAATAGATTACATAATAAAAAATCAAAGATTCCGAAATGCATAATATCGGGTAATGCGTACCCATTAGCAGATTATAACAAAGTGACCATAATCTAGTTCTAGCAAACATGAAACTTAAGTTAAATAAGTAAAAACAACTGCCAAGACATCGAGAATAAATCTGAGAAAACTAAAAGGAACCGATATATCCAACAAATCAAAGTACAAGTGCACAAAGAAGTTCAGGAAGTAGAAAGACAAAAGTAATTGACAGCATCAGATAAATGGAGGAAAGTAGAGGAGATCTTGAGAAATATCACAAAACAAAAACTTTAAGAAGACACATCATTTAAAAATAAATAATGCAAATCCCTAATACCAAATCCCTAACTTTATCCCGTAATCGCAGACATCTCAAAAACAGTATACTCTAAACAGACATAATTTATGGTCAATCCAAACACCACTATTTACATCGACAAAATGTTCTAGTTTACTCCGAAGCATTTTTTAACAAAAATTAAAAGTGATATTTTAGTACTTTGTATATAAATATTATTAAACATGTGATTGTTCATCAAATACTGAATAATTTCTTCATTAAACTTCTTTTATAACATAGCTTGAATCTTTAACAGTGGCGTAAGTTTTAAGATTACCAAGAAACTTGCAACTTATTGAAAATTTTTAAGACATCTTGGCTGCATATCCTATCCTTTCGCTGAATGTTATTTTACAAGAAAAAATAATAAAAGAAAAGGCTGATTCTTAATTTCCTTAACATTCTGCCGTCTAGACGTCTTAAACGGCGGCTCTGCACGGAAACGACGGCCAAACAAAGAGAGAAAAGAGATGTTTTAAAGCCATTAGAAACAAACAATGGTTGTTGGAAGAATTGATTTAGGTGACGTCATAATTATGTTACGCCTTTTAACAGTGTTCAATGAGGCATAAACGCAGAAACTAAGATTTATCTCAAGTCCGCGAAGGGCAATTTTACTACAGGGTGTCAGCAGTTGCTTAAATTGTTTGACGATGCTAAAAATATCTTGTAAAATAATGAATTGCTAAGATAAAAAAAATATTCAAAAGACAAACAAGTTAACACAGGCAAGAGCTAGGGGAAACAGACGCACAGTTGAATTAAAGACGATATTGAAACGGTAGAAAGTTTTACATATTTATAAGTTGCATTAAACACGGATGGAACAGAAGAACCAAAAATCCAAAGCAGAATAGTAATGGGAAACAAAACTTATTTTCACTCGATCATGTGTTTCCGCTCCAAAATCGCACACCGGAGATCGAAAATCAGGTCTACAAAACTATTATCAGACCAATAGTATGTTATGCATACGAGACATGGGTGATGATAGAAGAGACAAAAAGAAAACTGAAGTCTTTCGAAAGAAAAGTCTTAAAGAAAAATATTTTGAACCTATTAACGAAAACGTAATAGGAGATCCAGGTACAAACCATTAACTCTACCAACTGTTTCAAAGAGACACGATCGCAGAATTCGTTAACTTCAGAGACTTCGCAGGGCTGGTCCATGAAGTAAGAATAGAGACAGAAAGATTGCCCAAAAAAGAGCCCTAGATAGTAAAATGTAGGGCGCAAGACCAAAAGGAAGGCCACGGAAAAGATGGAAGGATGAAAAATTTGCTAGACGTGAGATCTTGGAGAAGATCAGCGCAGGACCGACAAGTTTGGAGCCAAAGGCCGATTTGAGCTGTGGCGTCATTGGAGAGAGAGAGAGAGAAAAAATAATTTTATTCTATAAATACAGGATATGTTCTATAAATAATACAACAATCAAATTTTGTATAAATATACTCCGTCTAGAAAGTATTCGGAATTTTATATTTTCCTAATTTTAGTAGATTTCCTTTTTGTAACATTTTAAGACAAAAGTAATGCATCAAGTAGGTTGTGCGATACATAGTAGGTTATGGACAAAATTGCATGACAACACCATTTGTCAAATATTGTTGTTTGTAAACAGACTTAAGATTTGTGAAATAATGTCGCAAGTAGAAAAAAAGAAAAGTGGTGGAATTTTGTATAGAAAGGGTGTCCGAAATGTTAAAAAATTGATGCAATTGACTGAACTCGGAAAAAGTGCAGTGTATGAGACAATAAAGAGGATAAAAAATAGCATAGATGTGAAACATAGACCAGTTTCGGGTAGACCGCGTAAGATTCGCGGGAACAATTTAACGCTTTAGTGGCTTTAGGACGACAAAATTCGCGCCCACGGTTTCGAAAATTAGCGAACAGATTTGGAAATCAACGAAGAATAAAAATGTGTCCAGAAACTGTCCGCATGCCACTGAAAAAGGAAAGCTACATATCAAGGAATAAAAACAAATCCCTATAATGAAACCTCTGCAAAAGCAACGAAGAATAGATTCTTATCAACGTTTTCGAGAAGATAATTTTAATAATATCTGATGAAAGTTGTTTCCAGCTTAGTGCAAATCATCTAAAAGTCCTATCAAGAGAAATGTTACCGTTCAAATTTCCAAATTTCCCACTAAAATAATGGTTTGGGAGCAATATCTCAGCGTGGTGCTTACACTTCTCTGTATAGTTAATGGTACTGTTAATAGTGCGAAATATTGTGACATCGTAAAATGGTTTTCTTCTTGAAACGGCTCCAGATCTTAGCCCCATTGAAAACATATGGGGACTGATGAAGATTGAAGTGGAACGAGCAGCACCACAAGATAAAGAAGGTTTGATTCGGTCAGTTTTACCGGCCTAGAACACCATTACCGAAAATTATGGCCTTGCTCTAGGTTCTGGTGTACCTGGACGTTTAATTAAGTGTTTAGATTTAAATGGAGGTTCTATAAGTAAATGAGATAAATTATTTGTTGAAATTTTATATGTCAAGTGATAGAATAAATAACCGTAAAATTATAATTCTGCTTTCTTTTTTCCGGATACTTTCTAGACGGACTATATATTGGTTTTAAATATTGAATGGAAGCAACACATTTTCGTATATAATATTATAATAAGAGAAATTTCTCCGGCAATATTTTCCACTGGTATGAAATTTTGGTGCCTGGCAATTTTCGCGAATTAAATTTTGACAGTTAAATCACGAGACGTCAGTGGAAAATTGCCAAAAGGCAACAAACTTGAATAAAACCAGAAGAAACTTTTGCCGGTAAATAATTTTCTTTCGAATGATATCAACATATCAATGAAACATAATCTTTATTTATTTGTAAACAATATTAAATGTACAATTATATAAGCTATAGTAGTTTCCCCATTCTTTTCTACAAAAGCATCATCATGACGTAGCACTACAATCCTGGGTGAATATTTGATGTCTGTACAACTTTTTTCCAACTTGTTTGTCTTCCATCAACCTAGAGTCAAATGGAATGTTCATTTTCAGAGATCTGCTTGGTATGTTATCTCTCCAATCGCATTCTGGACGTCCGGAGTGTGTGTTTTGCCTGTGGAATCTCCTCCCATACTAGTTTTACAAGTATCTCGTTATGCAGTCTGTGCACGTGGCCTGCTCATCTTATGTCTCCACTACACATCGGCAGACGCGTCTGCGGACGCATCTGCCGTTGCATCACAACGAAAGACTTGTAAAACTGGTATGGGAGGAGATTCCCACAGGCAAAAGACCACTCAGACGTCCAGAATGCGATTGAGAGATTAACATCCAAGCAGATCACCGAAAACGAACATTCCATTTGACTCTAAGTTAATGGAAGGACCGAACAAATTGGAAAAAAAGTTGTGCAGTCAGCCAAGACCTACCCAGGGTTGTAGCGCTATGTGATTATGATGAGTTAGCAATATACAACATCAATTTTAAGAGTACATAACCTAAAAATCAAGAACAATTCCAAAGAATGGAAAATGTATACAAAGAAAAATAGTAGTTTCCACATTGTTATACTATACTCGTACATACATAAGATAAAAATAGTCCCCTATAGAGAACAGAAACAAATATTACTTGCAATCATTTGTAGTAACTTCCAACTAAAACCATGTAAATTAAAAAAAAATGCTTTTAATAGTACTATAAAATCTCTACCTTGACTTTTTCATTTTTAATTGTCGATTCTAGATAGTGTTTTATATTCAAAACTAGTTTACAAGAGTCTATAAAGCAACGTCAGTTTTTAACTAACAGTGATAATAAATATATTAAAATGCAACCAGAACAGACACAAAATCTTTGATTTTCAGCAGCTTGTTTTTAAAGTTAAATAACGCGAAACAAATTATTTATTTTACGAAATGACCTGTTATGCAATAAAAATATACCAGTTCTTGATCTGAACTATAATCGTGAAAACAATATTATTTTGTACCGGAAGACCTGTTAAACGTTAAAATTTTTCAGTTTTCCTGCTACGAATTATATAAAAACGTGTAAACAATATTATTGTGTACAAAAAGACCTGTTAGAGATTAAAAATGTCCAGCCTTACCTAGCCTGAATTATATATAAACGTAAAAACAATTTTATTTATATAGATACACTTGATAGACATTAAAAATGTCCAGTTTTCCTGCTCTGAACTATATAAAAACATGTACACAATTTATTTTGTACGGAAAGACCTGTTAGGCATTAGAAATGACTATTTTTTTGTCTGAACTATAATCAAATAACGAAAGATTGAACAAATAAGAATTTTTTAAAGAAAATCTTTTTTTCTTCATCATTCTTACAGACGTCTTTTCCGTCATATTCCGATCTTCTGTTTTACTTTCTTAAAATTAGTCTTCTTAACATGGGTTTGTTTTTTGCCTCTTGCTAACATTTTCTGTTGTCTTCTAGTTTCACTCTTTCCTCTTCAAATCAGCTTCTTGGAGAATATTCTTCATCGTTGTGGATGTTAGAATTTCAGACCATTTCTTTATATACGTCTTAGTTTTTATTAAGCTTGTATGGACTTTTGGTAGTGGTAATAAAGCTGAAAAAGAAACATACGCTTTGGATGCTTCAGGAATTGGATATATTCCAGAATTTATTTGTGGGACTGCCTCTGGGTAATTTTGCTTATTTTTCTTCTCCCTTCTTGTATGTAGGCTTTAAGGACGCTGTTTCTTCTTTTATATTAGTCTAATAAATTCTTTCTTCTGCTAATAGTTTTTCGTCCATTTGCTGACTTATATCGTGCTATTCGTACTATCCTATCCTTGCCTATTCTAACGAATTTGTTCTTTCAGTCCTGTTTCTGTTTTGTCACCCATCCATATTATATTTTCTATATTGCATGCCCTTCTTATATCTTTCTCTTCTCTCCCTATCCAACAGACTTTTCCCTGATTTCGTCGAATTATTTAATCTCAGCAATGTCTCGTTTAAATGTGCAGGTCTTGTCTCTGCCAGGTATGTAAATATAGGTCTAATTGCATATTTTTAATCATACCATAGAAAATTTAAAACATATGTATATCTAGTCTTGTCATCAAACTAGGAAAACCAAATCCAGATGTTAAATTAAAAGAAGAACACAACTGCAGGGGCCGCTTTCGCAAAGCAGCATATATCGTGAAAACATCCCTTTCTGTAACCTTAAGAAAAACTTTATAACACATGCATATTAACTTTTTTACCTACGGCTTGAGGACATCCTCCTCCACATCCTTAGCCTTGTCAGGTGCGTATGACGCCTAAATATTATTAGTCCGCTTCTCCATTGGACTGCGAGTTGTGCCATATGGACGGCTTCATGTGGTTTTCCCACCAAACACTCATTTGGCCACCCATCGTATGGAGATCTTCTCTGGTCTTCGGCCTCTACCTACTTACTACTACAATAGTTTCCATGTGCCGTTCTTCTAGCTATTGGCCGAATAAGTTAGGTATGCTTGGTTTACGTTTTTTTAGTAGCCATCTTTATATGAAGCTCTTTCAGATTGACAGGTTGGTTTCTATGTTCTGTCCAGACACGCTGTAGAATTCTTCTATATACCCACATTCGAAGGCTTCGATCTTACTCTATCGATTTTGTTTGAGCATCCATGTGTCAGCTCATAGATGTAGCAATAGGGAAAAATAAGGGCATTGCCAACCTAAGCATATATATCTTGTTATTGTTCGGTCTTTCAATTTAATAATTTAAGCATTGCGTTCGGGCCAGGAGTTGAGGACAGTAGCCCTTACCAAAAAATCTGCTAAAAAAATAGAAACAAAGCAAAGAGCAATGGAACGAATCATGATTGGAATATCACTGAGAGACAAGATAAGAAATACCGAGATAAGACGTAGAACGAAGATTAGGGATATTGTGGAAGAAATTACAAAAATGAAATGGTGCTGGGCAGGACACGTAGCCAGATATTATGACAATAGGTGGACACGGAGAATTCTAGAATGGAGACCAAGGACGACAAGAAGCAAGAAGCATGGAAAGACCTCAAAAAAGATGGGTAGATGTCATAAAAGCAGTAGCAGGCAAACAGTGGATTAGATTGGCGCAAGATAGAGAAAGATGGAAGCAATTGGGAGAGACCTACATTCAGGATTGGATGGAAAATGGTTCACAAAGAGAGTTTTCCATTTATGTTTGCCTGTATTCAATTATGGAAGGAGACGTTTTCCATGGTTTGTATAATATTGATTGTTATGTTTTTTTATACAGTAGGTGTAAGTCGTCTTCGACTTGGATGCGATCGAAAGCCTTTGTCGGTCTATAAAACATAGATTTGCTGGTTTATTGTACTCTGTGCTTTGTCAGTAATGATTGCCGTTTTCATTAATAACTTGATCTTCCAGTTGCTCAATATCAGATGCTCTATATTATTCTACTTCATTTTTTTGTTAGACATTAGGATGTATTGTAATGTAGGAAGGTATGGTAAGGAGGTAAGGTAACTGCGTATAATTACCCGTTGCGTAAACTTTTCCCACCCTCATGTAATATTAAAGCAATAAACTTTTTTATTTTTTTTATTTTTAATATACTTAGACCGATTTATGCTCCTATAAATTCTTATTAGATATAACTAAAGTGTTTGTAAATGAAACAATAATAATAATTGTTACAGACGCTTTTGAGATGTATACTAAAATGTTTTGTTGAAACTTTTGGACAAATTATTAAAACCTACCACGAGCATCATCGTTCTTCTGTTTGGTTTAAAAATATCGCTGATTACAAATAAACAAATAAAGGATTGTGTGTCTGGATCAGGTATTCTGAGAAAGAATTTAAAAATGTGTGCATTAAATCTCGAAGCGAACCACAAAGGTCGGGCAAATTCGCCCACACGCCGTGGTACAGTGCCGTAGATTTACTATGTCAAGGAAATCGGACCATTTTAGAGGCGGAGATGCTTCAAAAACAATAGAACAAAGCAGATGCCACGTATTTATTATTTTTTTTTCTTTAAAAGGACAAAAAAAGTCTTCAGGAAGATTTTTGTTAGAATTTCTTGCAATATTCCTCCTTGCTTCCCTAGCTGGATCCTTGTCGTTCAAATTCATAATTTAATAATTGTGCATTGTTGCATTAATCATTAATCTAATGATTTTTCTGAGAATTAATTTTCATTCCTTGCTGTTTTGTCTTCTTTACTTTTCTTCTAGGCTACTGGACATCTATTTCTTTACTTCTTTCTTCGTTTACATTTTTCGTTGGCAGCTTCTCAAATTTTGTATATTGGTCGTTTTGTAATCCATGCCGGATAAAATATGTCTTCTAGCCAGTTCTTCATATCAATTTTTCTTCTTCTCTTCTTCTTGATGAAGTCTGTGATTGACTGCGCAATTTTGTCCGATACTAATATAGCCGTTCCATATTGATGTTCTATGTCGGTTCCTCCTGAACAATAGATGTATCCATCTTTTGTTTTTTGTTTTTCTGACCCAGGCCATCTTACGTCTCTCATCCCCAAGATGTATATTTTTATTATTCTCATCTTAACTTTGGTGTTTGCAAGTTTCACAGATATGAATAAGCTGCGTAGTTCCAGGTGGCAATGCGTACTATCTTGTCATATATTTGGATTCTTTGTCCACTTCCTTGGACCTCATTAGTAGTTGACGGGGGAATTCTTAGCACTCTCTCCCCATTTAAGGGGTGCCCCGGACTGAAGGATATTTTCTTGTTTCCGTCTGCCATTTAGATTTGTGGGAAAATATAATGGGTGGTTTTCCCATTGAAATCATCGTAGCAGTACCACAACTATTCAAACTGCTCCAGTCATGCTCGAAGTACTCCAGTTTCAAGCCCGTCCAGGATAATTTCCTCTGCGCCTTGAGCTGGTTCTGATCATTACTGCCGCCTTTCAACAGGGAGGGATAGGAAAAAGGTAACTAGATATTGGAAGGACAAAGGGATGGGACATGATTACTCTTAGTAAGGAATTGAGAGCAATGCTTGGCTTGCGTGGAGAGAATGAATGAGATGGAGTCGAAAAAACATATTTATAACTAAAGAATAGATACAGTGAGAAGGAGAGGCAGACCCAGAGCACGATTCAAGGATCAGGTACAGGAAGACTTGAGAATTTTGGGAGTACGAAACTGGAAAGCCAAAGCGAAGAATAGGAGAGAATGGAGACATCCTTGAGTAGGCCAAGATCCACCATGGGATGTGGAGCCAATGATGATGATGATGTATGGCTTGCGTGAGCGGGGTGGCTTCACTGAAGTAGGGCTTATTCTCTACCGGGATCGTAGAAAAGTGTCTACCCGCTACCCCAATAGCAGCCCCACCCGCAACTTCAGATAACGAATAGATATTATAAATTTTGTCTTAGGACAATTTATTTTTAGATCCATTCGTCTTTCTGTCGCTTTTTAAACAATCTAATAATTCTTGGAGGCCCTGGAGACTGTCGCATAAGATGACACATATGTATGAGTCTATATAAGAAGTATACTTATGTACAGTTCTACAAGTCTTCTTACAAGTCTACTTATGTAGACTTAAAACTTCAAAAAATTGGTTTTCTTGATCGTCTGGTTTGTTACTTGTCTGGAATTTCTTGAGCTTGTGTATTTCCAGAGTTTCTACTTGTTCGTTTTTCTAGTTTATCTTTGAATAAGATTTTTTGTTATCTGTCACATTATTTGAAGCAGATTTGCTCAAGTAATAAAAAATGCTTACCATATTTTAAAAGATACCAACGCAATGTTTATTTCTTGACAACATTTGCATATCTTAAAGAAACTTACTATACCTTACGAAAAGAAGATGATAAGAATGTTAGAAAAGGTCAACAAAATATTGACAAACATTTCACTGTTTTGCATGTTTTAAGCACAATTTCACAAAAAACGTATTCCCAATTTTTAATTTATTCTTTATAACGATGTACCTCACTTTATGTGAATTGTCATTTAGGTATTGTACTTTGTTGTCGCATTAAAAAAGAAAATTAACATCATGGTTAAGTTTTGTTAAATCCTTTTGAAGAATCCTCTAGTTTTGCCAGCATGCGTAAGCCACTGAAAATCTCCGACCGCTGAAGGCCCCGTTCGACGACGTCGTCCACGATGGAAGGCGAACTGACCCCACCTGAGACCAAGCGAGGTGAGCGCCATCACCGTCATCGGCGAGCAAGCTGGTGGAGGTAAACCCGGAGTCCGGAGCCAAAGCGAAAGAGACGACAGACCACCGAAGAGATTTGCGCTAGGACACTGTGATTTTTTAGTGATTTTGTGGGTGTTTGTGCTATTAGGGGTGAAAAGTGCAGGTTTTCGGCTGTGGATTACTGCAGATCTCTTTTTGGTAAGCCTTTATAACTTGTAATACTAAAATTAATATCAAAAAATAGCTGTAGATAACTGGATTTATATTACGTAATTTTTTAAAAATGATGATAATAGTATATTTTACGGGGGAAAATAGCCTAAGAAAAACATATTTCCTAGTTTTGAGATAGTTATGGCATGTTTTATTGTATTTAACGAATTTTAGGACTGCTATAATAGAGGTATCACCTATTTTCTTCTTTATTTTCTATGTTTTCTTCAACTTTTTAAAGTTATATTATATTATATCGCTCCTAGTGTTATAGCAAATATTTTTGGGTTATTTACAATTGCAATTAAAAATTGTAACATAAATACATTGATCAATATGAAATAATCGATTAACAGCGTCTTGCGTTTTTGGCATTTTTATTGCCTCTATTGCCTCCATACCTTGCTATCATTTCAATCATTGTCCTACAGGTCTCTCATCAAATCTACTTTTTTCTTCTACAAATAAGGTGATCTTCATGTTTCCCTCTTTCTTTCAAAATGTACCTGAACATTGTACATCCTCATTCATGCCAAAACCAATGGAATCATCTTCCTAAATTCCCTGATTTATCGATTATAATTATTTACTTTGTGAAACTTTTATGAATATTCTCTAGGCAACGATTGGTTCTAGCGTTGTTGTAGTGTAAAAGAAGTAGAGTTAGTAGCGAAGTAGCGTAGTGTTCGTAGTTTGCCCTATATAATTATTTCATCTCATTTTTCAGTGCCATTCATTTAGACATTGTTATTGAGTTTTTAGGATATTTGTTGTGATTACTGCCTTTTCATTGTATAGTCTTTTAATCTACTAAGTTAGTAGAATATCTACTAACTTCCTCATCAATTATAAAACACCATAAAATACCGGAAGAATGGAGAAGAAACTATAGAAGAAGAATATCCTGGCTGCATAACCTGCGAAAATGATTTAACTTAACCATTACCGGACTTTTCAGGGCAGCAGTCAACAAAGTCACAATAGCCATGTTAGTGTCCAACATCCGTAACTGGATAGGCACCAGAAGAAGAATAGAAATAGGCAGCGAAATAAGACAAGGAGATTAATTAAGCCCCATGCTCTTCAACTTAATCATGGAGGAAATCATCAAAAGTGTTAACAAAGGAAGAGGATACAGAATGGGAAACAAAGAAATAAAAATACTCTGTGACGCAAACGACGCAATATTGATAGCCCAAGATGAAGATAGTCTGCAAAAACTGGTCCACAGATTTAACAAAGGAGCAAAAGAATTTAATATGACCATCTCATCTCAGAAAACTAAACTTGTCTTAATTTAAACTAGAAATCAAATAATGAACCCTTAACTACAAGTATACCGTGGTCTTCTCCTTTATGGCTTGTGTCAAAGAAAGATGGTTCTCACCGAGTTTGTTTCGATGGTAGGAAACTTAATTCTGTTACAGTTCCTGACAGTTGTCCTATGTCTTTAATTGATACAATTATTTCTAAAGTAAGAGATGCTAAGTTCATATCTTCTACTGATCTTAAACAGGCTTTTTATTAAATTCCTTTAGATAAAGAATCTAAATTAAAAACTGTTTTTTTCTGTGCAAAATAGAGGTTTATTTTGTTTTAATGTTTTACCTTTTGGTCTTAATAATAATGCTCAAGCTATGTGTAAAGTCATGGACTCAGTTATAGGTGCTTTATTAAAACCTTTTGTTTTTTATTATCTTGATGATATTATCGTGTGTAACATCAGACTTTGATACTCATTCACAACTTTGAAAATGCCATTCAAGCGTTTGAAAGATGCAAATCTCACTGCTATTTTGAGAAATACCAGTTTTGCAGATCTTCACTGCAATTCCTTTGATTTGTGGTAGATGACCAAGGGTTAAAAAACTGATCTGGTAAGGTCCAGTCTATTTTGGAATGCCCTATTCAATATATACAACCCTGATAAGTCAGTTGATTGGCTTAATTGGTTATTACCGTAGGTTTCTAAATAATTTTGCTACTATTTGCAGTCCCATTTCTGATTTGCTCAAAGGCAGAAAGAAAGGTCAACCTATTACGTGGACTCCTGAAGCTGATGAAGCTTTTCAGACAATTAAACAGGTTCTTACAACAGCTCCTGTTCTTGCAAGTCCTGATTTTTCCAAGCATTTCTATCTTGCATGTGATGCAAGTGACTCTGGTGTTAGAGGTGTTTTATTTAAAAAAGATGATGGATTAGAACATCCTATTGCTTACTTTAGCAAAACTTTAACAAGAGCTCAGCGATAGTATACAACTACTGAGAAAGAATTGTTAGCAATTTTGTTATCGATTGACAAATTTAGATGCTATATTGAAGGTAGTGATGATTTTACTGTTATTACAGATCACTGCTCATTACAGTGGTTATATAGCATAAAGAATCCTTCTCCTAGCATTGCCTGATGGATAATGAAACTGTCTTGTCACAAATTTACTGTTGTTTATCGTAGTGGTTCTTTAAATGTAGTAGCTGACTCTCTTTCAAGAATTCTATGTCACCAATCGGCAAAAGAAATATCGGACGACCACGCAAAAGATGGAGTGACAATCTGCCATAGAGGTATTAATCCACCAATGAGGTACTTACAAAATATTAATCAAACAGATATATCAGGAGACGTATTTGAAGACCAATTAAGATATGGTGTGATAATTGAAACATTACAAAAGCATCTTAAAGCTTTTCGGAATGGTGCAAGAAGTGCAGGTCGCTCATCCCACTCGATGGACAGATTAAGTGCAGAAAGTCAGTGGAAAGACATTCTCTGAGCCCATGAGACTAGCCCATGATAGAAGCTGATGGAAAGAGATAGTTGATCCTTTGGTAGGAAATCACAACTTTTAGTAATAAGGAAAGGATTAGAAAAAGGGAGAAGAAGTAGACACAATACCTGATAAAATAAAGACAAACAGTTAATCTGGTTTGCCCTTGTACAAAAGACTGGCCGCCGATGCCAGTCTTTACAATTTATGATAAAGCTAGCTGGTGATCGAAACATTGTAAATCGGTATTTATATATAATTCCAATTTAATTAGTTTGTTTTACTTTTGTAGAGTATAAATATCCACCGAAACTATTACTTGGAAACCAATCTGTTAAGTTTATTATAATGATACTGCTTTCTTGTTAATTGTTATCTAAATTTACATTTAAACTCTGAATTAAAAAGCGATTACCAACGAAACATTATTAACATATTTTCGTACTGTTTAGCTATTGTTGATGCCCAATTAATTGAAACTGGTGCACACGGGTAACAATACAATAACTCTTACTTGTACGATATTGCGAAATCATCCATATTAACAAGATGAAACAATTAAGATATACAATTTTAGATTATATCTTAAAATTTGAATCCAAATGAGTTTGATTAAAGAGTTAGAATTAGTTATTGCTGGCTATTCTTTTTCTTCTTACAGATCCTTCTTTAGTGGAAGTTGTATACTATGTTTTTCAATTTTCTAAAGAATGTGAAATTGTGGAAAACAGATTTCGGGGAACTAAACTTAGAAATAGGAAAACTATCATTCATGATTTTTATTCTCTCGTCATTTGTTTTTTTTTTGGTCTTTTCAACTTATGAAACATATTTTTGATCTTCTTTTCTTTATGTAGACATAACTCTGTCTGTTTTTCAATGTGCCTTCAGTAAGTTCCATCGTTTTCGTGGTCTTCCTACTGATCGACTTCTTACTGGGGAACCGTCTTTCGCTGTCTTTACTACTCTATTTGTTGACATTCAGCTTATATGATCGTTCTATTCTAATCTACTATTTCTTACCCAGTCCTTGTTGTTCTCTACCTTACATTAACATGTTATGCCTGTATTTCTAGCTCTGTGCTATAGTGTTTTACCATCAATTTTTCTTAGTGTTTTCATCTCTGCTGTTTCTAACATCCTTTTTGTCCTCTCTGTGTCAGGTCTGTTTCTGCCTCGTATGTCATTATTGGCTGATGATTGTTTTGTAAATTCTGTCTTTCATTTCTTTCGCGATATTTTAATTTCTCCCTATTGTTTCATTTAGGCAACCTGTGTCTCTGTTTGCTCTATTCACTTCATTTTCCCCTTCTGTTACGACTTCGTGCTAGATATGATCCTAGATTAAACTCTCACCTGTTCTATTATTTGACCTTCCAGCTCCAATTTACATTTACTTAGTGAACCATACTGGCAATCGGTGAAGCTTACGTTGCAAATAATCTTCACTTTGAAAGAGTAGTATGGCGTCGTCTACATAGAAGATTATTTTAAGTTGTTTTTCCCCATTTGGTATCCCTTTTTAGTTCTTACTTTTTTATTATTTCATCCATAATCAGGTTGAACTATAGAGGACTCAGGGAATTTCCCTGTCTGATCCCATTGCCAGCTTCAATAGGGTCGGTTAGTTCGTCTTCTACTTTTACTTTTATTGTGTTGTTTTGGTAGATATTTTCGACCGTTTTGATTATTTCTAGAGGTATCTATCTTGTGTACAATTGGTGAATAACATCCTTTAATTTGACCCGATCAAATCCCTTCTTAACGTCCACGAAACATAGATATAGCGGTCTGTTGTATTCTAATTATTTCTCTTGCACTTGCCTCATTATAAATATAGCGACGGTGCATGATCTTCCAGCCCTAAAATCCTGTTGTTCTTCTGCTAGTGTTATAACTTCTTTTAGTGTTGTGTCTAATAAATTAATTCCTCTGTAATTTTCAGGGTTTGATTTGTCTCCTCTTTTGAAGAGAGGTATTAGGATCCTTGATTTCCATTCTTAAAGATTCCATTGTTCAATAAT
Organism: Diabrotica balteata; assembly: GCA_918026665.1. NCBI lineage: Eukaryota > Metazoa > Arthropoda > Insecta > Coleoptera > Chrysomelidae > Diabrotica > Diabrotica balteata. Next base: position 136,476,252 of record OU898283.1, read on the forward strand.
ATTTTTGTGATTTCATAAATAAAAAAAAACAAGATTTAAATCACAAATCGAATCAAATAGGATTAAAAATAAATTATATTAGAAATAGATATATATCTAGGACATGCAATTAAAAACGAAAAGGAAAATCAAACCCTAGAAATTAAAAGAAGGACACAATTGTCATGGGCTGCTTTTGTTAAGTTGAGCTTCATTTTAAAAGACAAAAAAATCCCAATTCACTTAAAACGAAAAACCTATGACACTTGTATACTACCAGTTGCAACTTATGGGTTGGAAACTATGGCAATAACAAGAAAAATGGCAGAACAATTAAGAGTAACTCAACGGCCATGGAGAGGGCCGTGTTAAATATAAGCCTCAGAGACAAAATTCCTAACACCGAAATACGTCGTAGAACTAAAGTAACCGACATCATGGGAAAAATAGCGACATTGAGATGGCAATGGGTAGCACATGTAGCAAGACAAGACACCAACAGATGGTCTCATAAAGTGACATTCTGAAGACCTCGAGAAACAAAAAGAAGCGTAGGAAGACCCAAAAAAGAGATGGATAGACGATATAACAGCTGTAGCTGGAAAACAGTGGATGAGAATTGCAAAAGATAGGGAAGCGTGGAAGCAATTGGAGGAGGCCTATGTCCAACAATGGATAAGTGAAGGCTGAAGAAGAAGATTTTTTTGATTAGTTTTAATAGTTGTTTGACCAGATACGGTCCTACGCACTTTAGGAGTTCATTCGGTATTCTGTTCTTTCCTGCTGATTTTCTATTTTTTAATTTTCTGAGAGAGAGAGAGAGAGAGAGAGAGAGAGAAAGAAAGAGACAGATAAAGAAGAGAGAGAGAGAAGAAGAGATATAGAAGAGAGAGAGGAGAGAGAGACGATGTGTGAGAGAGACAGAAGTTAGAGACACGAAGTAGATTGGTAGAGATAGCATATATTCTTAACTCTATTTTTTCAATCAGATTAACTTGTATAAGTCAGGCATTGTAAAACCATATCGTATAATACTTAAAAAATTAGTTCATTTTGATAATAGAGATAAGACTAATAAGAAATTGAGTATGGCCATCAGATTGAGGTTCGTCGAATGTTATGTTTGGTCGCAACTACTATATGGGGTAGAAGCTTGGATTCTGAAAGCCCAAATTATAAAAAAATTGGAGGCATTCGAAATGTGGCTATATAGGCGTATTTTGAAGATTCCTTGGACTGCAAAAGTCTCAAATGAGGAGTGTTAAGACGAGTTGGACATGGCAGAAAGCTTTGAACACAATTAAAATAAGAAAAACATCGTATCTGGGCCACATACTCCGAAACGATAAATACTCTTTGCTACAAGTCATCATGCAAGGTAGAGTAGAGGGAAGAAAAGGCTTGGGAGAGAAAGAAAAAATCTTGGCTGAGGAATATCAGAGATTGGACTAACCTCAGTGTTGAACAGATATTTCACGTTGCAAAAGATCGAGAAGCGTTTAAAAGAAGTGATCGCCAACCTTCGTTAGAAGACGGCACAAGAAGAAGAATACGTTCATTTACCTACAATTAAATAAATTTCCGAATAATATATTTTCTAATTGAACTTCCTAAGTGTCGCAATTAAGGCCTAGATTAAATTGTAATGTAAGCAAATAGTTCAAAATTGTGGTAGATATGAACGAATTAATTTGTGAGATTATAAATTGGAGGATTTGAGCTCATGTGAGTACAGTTTATTATAAGTAGTTACCTAACCAACATCATATTGTGTAATTACCAGTAACTATCAATAAATGAACATTTTTCTGCATTCCTTCAACCTTTTATTATATTTATCATCGTCAATCGACAAGAAGCGGACAAAAGGGCAACTACAAACGATTCGAACCTCATAACTACGTTAGAATCTTTCCATATTTGTCCATTTGTATTGGTTCTAACTTTACCATTTTATGGGTATTCATCTGAAGTTCCTTTGGGAGAATTCGGTTGTAATTTTAAATTAAACCAGTTATTAAATAACATTTTCCATCAGTTTGAGATCGTCGGCAAATATAACTGTTACTTATATACAAAGATAAGTAAGATTTAGTTATAAATATGGACGAAATTCTCGTTGAAAACAAAAAAAAAACATGTAGGATAAAGAATAAAAAAAAGGAAGTATCATTCGTAGCTGGCCCAGTTATCAAGACTGACTAGCAATTACAGCAAAAAATTGAAATAACATAACAAAACATTTTTATGGTAGTAATAAAAGAGGTGAGCTTTGCATCTACCCAGAACATTATCAATCAACGTAACACCTCATAATATCATGCGTGACTCATTGTACATCAAAAACTAGTACTCATATCTCATTAGCATTACATATACATACAACTTGCGGTCGACTATCGACAAATAATACCTATTATTATTTCCTGGTAAATAATTCTAAAAACTTGCCTTAGAATAACAATTGTCCACAGCATTCCATGATATTAAGGTGTGCCGATTCTAAAGAACCCAGCGCTTTTAGTCATGCAGTTCTATTTACCTTGAATTTATGTTATTTTGTCATATTATTTGTTTGTCACGTTAGTAGGTAGGTTGTATTGGTGCTTAAATTTCAATGCTGTACGGTCGGATAGGCACATGGTCAGTTGAGATTTTTGTTTGATCGGCCTTGTTGGCAAGTTCTCCTATTAATTAGGTTGGACAGACCAGTAAGCACGCGTAACGGTAGATTACGCTCTGCTTGAAAAAAGTGTACATAGCAAATTGATTTAAAAACATATGTATTGTGATTTATATATATTATATTTAATATATATATATATATATATTATATATAATATATATATATATATATATATATATATAATATATATATACTATATATTTATATATATATAAATATATAATCATATTAGAACCAGATATGCAACATAACTTTTTATGTATGGAAGAGAAGGTTTAGGTACTATTTCATCCATTGGAAGTGGCTTGTAAGGTTGAAATGATTCAACCGTTTTAATCTACAGCAAACATTCTATGGGTATAACCTAGTGAAAGATCAAAAATTAAGACAATTTTGAAGATGAACTGCTAATTATTGGGTAATGATCATAAAAATTAGCTGCGAATTTGGTGATCGGTAAAAAATATATAATACAAAACTTGAGCTTTCAAATTTTATTGAATACCAAAATTATGTATACAATGATACGGAAAATACATAAAAATGCATGAACTATATGACAGAAAAATTACATGAAAATGTAAATAACGTAAAAAATTGTCTTTGGAAAAACTCACAACACAGCGCTAATAGGGAGGTCGGTGGTGTTTGACGGCATCTCCGGCTCCTACAGGTCCAATTCTCGATCTCGGTTGTACCAACTTCTTCGACGGGTTCGTCTTCTTCTCGGTCGTCCGGGATCCCATTCTGCCATATCCGACGGGGTTTCGTAGGGTACCAGTGTGCCGAAGCCTACGTTGGGTCGTCCAACCACTTTCGGTAGGGGGGCGATGACTGGGTCTACTCCGGGACTTTCATCGGCATCTGGGGCTTCTAACTTCGAAGAAGACTGGCTCGTCAAAGGCGCCTGCACGTCGAAGGCATCCGGTCTGCAGAAGGCCTCGATGTCGGAGTGTTAGCTAACACTCCGTGGTTCTCCCCATTCTTCTCTTGACTTCAACCCATGTTGAAGTCAATGGGTGTGCTGCCTTCTGCTTTGAGTTGAGCTGGGTCGTGGGATCGGAATAATCCATTTTGTTGGGCGCCATGTCACCTCGGGGTAAATGGAAAGGTTCTCATGCTCTTTCTGTACCACCGTGGTGCTCTGTAGAGGGGCTTCGAAAACATCGTGAGCTCCTCTACTTTTGTCCATTTTCAGGGTATGGACTTCAAAATGTTTTGTTTCCTGATGGCTCGTCTTAATAAAGACGAGAGATTTCTTACATGACAAATATCTTACATGATAGTTGTCGAAATAAACATCAGGTTTGTTTGTCTTCGATGTCTTGCCTTGAAAAAGGCAAGTTATTTCTTACATGACCAAATATATATAGGTCGAAATAAAACACCAAAAATACAGTAGAAATAATACTCAGCCACAGAGTATGGAAGCTAAAAAGGAAGCAGAGCCCCGAGAGCACTAAGCTCTCGGAGTGCCCGTGAAGGACTGAACTTGAATTGACCTGAAAATCGCTAATTATATACTTCTGAAGTAGCGATTAGGGATTTCCAGGTCAGGGAGGGGCCAACGGGGAAAAATAAGGAGCGGGGGCGATGGTCTCGAACGTGAACTAGTCGCGTCGCGAGAACAGTAAACAGTCTTTAATCTCAAAAAATGCGAAGGTATTTATCGGAATGACGTTAAAAATGGTATTCCAACTTACTATATTATTTACTAATCTGTCAATTTAGTATAAATTCTTATGTTTAGACATACTAATCAATTATAATAATACTATGTATAACAATAATACCATTAATTACTATTTATAACTGGGAATAAGCCACAATTAAGATAAAAATACGTTTATTGACGTTTCAATTTCCAATTCGGAAATCGTTCTCAAAATACAAACAGTAAATTAAACAAATTTTGTTTTTTGTTACATAGTGAAAAATTCTTCTAATAATTTAATTTTATCTGACCATTTATATTGACAATTCAGACATACATTATGCATTTTAAAGTAGACGACTTTAAAATGATATTGCCAATATTGTTGAGTTGCGCTCCTGGGACGACTTTACTTATAAGATAGTTCATTCGATTACATGAAATCAACTTTAACTTGAGAATATCCGTCAGAAAAAAATCATAGCATGTAATTCGTCTTTAAAAAGACAAACACATGACATGATGACAGTTAAAATTCTCCTGTTAGTGATTCCATAGTAAATTATGAGGGAAAAACCAGAAAAAAAACCTCATAATACTATCCCGACATTGTAAGTATTTGTTCGTGAATTTAGTTTACCTTCAACAAACATCAAAATTCTGATTTTATATGTTACGTTATTTAAAAAACATAAATGATGTATCCGCTATATGTTACTGACTTACTAATACTGGTATTTTCTTATTAATAACTTCCTCTTTCAATATTGGTAACCAGATCCTACTACATTCTGCCGAGGAATTTGCGACACAATTGGCCTCATTTAGCATAATTAGAGCCGCTTCTTTAATTTTTCTTTTTTTGCCATCCGTTTCTTTTAGGACTACATTTGAATTATTCCATTGAACCCTATGTTCATTATCCCATGCGTGTTTACATATTTGAGATCTATCAAATTCTCTATTTTTAATATAAGATTGATGTTCACTTATTCTAACATTTAATGGCCTTGATGATTCACCTAAATAAAACTGATCGCATTCACAAGGTATTTTATAAATGCAATTCTTTGTCCTTTCTTGTTCATTGTTAGGTTTGGTTTTGGACAAAATAGATCTCAACGTGTTTGTTGTTTTGAATGTTGTTGAAATGTTGAATTTATTTCTCTATCTTTTAAGTTTTTCTGATAATCCTTTTATGTACGGTATTGTTATTATATGAGGAAAATAATAAATACTGCATACACATAGGAATGATATTATTCTTGTGTTATGCGTAGGATCTCGTTCTATGTTGTTCTGTTCTATTCGATTCGATTGTTGAAAATTCCTTATTTATTATTTATTCTTAGTCCCAGGAGCGCAACTCAACAATATTGGCAATATCATTTTAAAGTCGTACTATTTAAAATGCATAATGTATGTCTGAATTGGCAATAATAAATGGGTCAGATAACATTAAATTATTAGATAGAATTTTTTCACTATGTAACAAAAAACAAAATTTGTTTAATTTACTGTTGTATTTTGAGAACGATTTCCGAATTGGAAATTGAAACGTCAATAAACGTATTTTTATCTTTAATTGTGGCTTATTCCCAGTTATAAATAGTAATTAATTTACAATGCCACAAGAGAAATAGCTTCAGAACAATAATAATACCATTACAAGAAAATATTTATTTATTCATCAAAACTAACCATTTATTGTACACTGTATAAACCATTCTTCAGTAATTTTTTCAACGGTCGCTTTATTATTTTAATAATAGCTCTGTTATATAAATAAACGATTGTTATTCTAACGGTGCTCACCATGGAATAGAATTAAAAATTAAATCTTAAAGAATTGCTACGAGGAGAGAAAGTTGGATCGTTATTGTAGCCGAATCGTAGAATGCGTACGGAGATTTTATTTATGTAAGATCGTGAGATGTTGTTGAGTTCGTAGTCGAACAGAATCAAATGCATTGTTTCGATAGAACAATTGGGTACTGAAACGAACTAACCGGAGAAAATTTGTGTCATTCGACAGAGATATGCTAGAAAAGGAATCTAGGTGAACTACTTGAGTTTACATCTCTTATAAGAACAAGTGTACTAAAAATAAGACTTTTACCGTTGATCTAAACAGTTGATTTGCGATGCTGCTCAATTGAGGCGGGTGGGTTAGATAAGGGCCTATAGACCTATGAGCCCTTCTTCTTATGTTGTTCTCTGTCAGTATATCTACTAATTTTTTCTATATTACGGTTTTTTATGTGGATTAAAACACTTTTTTTAGTGCAGTTTTGGCACAGCTGAGAAAGATGTGTGCCTCTTAATCAACTCTGTTTTGGTGAATTTCTGACATAAGATAAGACAATCATGTGATTGAGGCTATGTTATATTTTAAACTGTAAGTTTAAGTGTTTTTTAAAACAATGGCTAGTCGTAAAGCTATTTAAGATCATGCGTTGTCAAAAGGTGCCAAACAGAAAATTGTTCAGAAAAAACATTGGAAAGAAAACGTGGCAAAATCTAAGAGACAGAGTGGACAGGAGTATGTGTCAAAATTTACGGGAATAACTTTACAGAGTAAGGTATTTTCTATTGTCCGCAAGTGTTTTGTAGAAAAATGTTTTGCAAAAATAACTTCGCAAACGTCCTTTTTTCTTCTTGTCTAGATTTTCATAGTCTTCCAGATTTGATCTGGTTCTGCGATGCTATATTTTTCTGTTGACTAATGGATCTACATTATTCGTCAAACCAATCTTCATTTATTTTAGCCTTGTTAGGTTTTTTAACGATTAAGAAGATGAAAATACCAACACAAAAAGTGCATATCCGAACTACTTCGAAGAAGGTAAATTTTAGAAAAGCGCATTCACAAGTATATATAATTTTTGTCGAAAATAATCACCTACAATGAATTTCTATCGATTCGCATTCATTATTTTGTATATTACTTCCATTCACGCATAAATCTCATTATCTATATGTTTCCAGCTCGACGTTAGTCACGATTCTCCTTCGTAGGTTGATGTTTTACCATAAAACCCATTTCCTGGACTATTATTCAACATTCCGTTGTTTGCTAGTTGGCCGATGCGCTGGTGTGTCTCTTCATGTTCGAACGATATTCGAGGCGGCCGAGAAACTGCGGGGTTACGCTTCTGACCGACCGTTTACATCTTTTCTGAGCATCAGCGCCGACGACGATATAAAGATAGGTTTAGGTGGACGAATATGCGGCGCATGATTGGGTCTAGCGGTTTTATGTAACTGGTTGAAAATGGCAGTATCGTCGAGATGTATGACAACAAAGATATATTATTGGCAGGCTTGAGAATTTTTTTAAATAAAAGTCTGTTTAGAGAACTTTACGCAAAAAGTTCAGCCACTCTCAAAAGTGACTTATTTGTTATGAAAGTTCCAAGTTGTACTTGAAAGCTGATTTGTATCCTTCTAGCCTTAGGAGCCTTCTAGGAGAAAGACAGAAAAAATTAAGTGGAGTGATAGTAGACGTGCTAATATATACTCTGACCACTACCTTGTAAGAACAAAACTCAGGGCTTGTATATCAAACGCTAAGAAGGGCCTTCTTCTTACGGTGCCTTATCCTTAAGGACGTTGGCCATTACATTTGCCCATTTAATCTTATTTGTAGCAGCCCTGAATAGTTCTATGAAGGTCATGTTCGTCCCATTGCTGTAGGTTTTTAAGCCAAGAGTTGCGTCTTCTTCCTGGTTCTCTTTTGGCTATTGACTTTGCCTTCGATTATAAGCTGGAGCAGTTTCATACTTTTGATTTCTTATGATGTGGACCAAAATATTGTGTATTCCGTTCTTTTAATTATAAGCATAAGCTCTCTTTCCTTATTCATCCTCCGCAAGATTTTCGCATTTTGTCGTATGGCTCATGTAGGATATTCTGAGCATTTAACGGTAACACCAGAGTTCGAATGCTTTGATTCTTTTTTGTGTTGCTTCTGTCCATTGTCCAGGCTTCAACACTATAGAGCAAGGTGGAAAAAAACATAGCCACTTAAGTATTCTAGTTTCTCAATGGAGATTACCCAGCTGGCGGTTGCATAGAACTTTTTATTTTGTAAAACATTGTACCTGCCTTTTCAGGCGGATTTTCTTATCTCTAGTGAGTGGTCCCAAGTTTCATCAAGACTATTTCCAAGGTACGTTGTTCTTGTTACTCTTTTCAGATCTGTTCCGTTGACATTGGACCATTACCCTTCTGTATTTGGTGCTTGCTGATGACCATCGTTTTATTGTCTTCTTTGTATTCAATTTACATTTCAAATTCTCTACAGGCTGTCGTTACTCGGTCCATTAAAAGTTGCAGGGCTTCAGCATTATCTGCCAGTATGACAGTATTATCAGCATAATCGCAGGTAAGAAGGGCCAGAGAACAAAATCTACGAAATATAATATCTGATGTGCTAAAATCTGTAGATGCCAGAGGGTAAACTACAGGAAAATTTTAAATGAAGAGCTGATAAGAATCGACGAAAATTTAAGTATAGAAGAAGACTGGCTTTTTAAAACCTAACCAGGCTAAAATAAACAAAAATTGGTTTAACGAAGAATGTAGATCCATTAAACCAACAGAAAATATAAGGATATAATAGACTTCAGCAACGCAGAATGAGATCAAACCTGCAAGACTATGGAAATCTTAGACGAGACGAAAAAATGACGTTTAGAAGGAAAAAGAAAAGAGCCATACGACAAACGTTCTAAACGAGATTGTTAACCACCACAATAGAAAAGACTCGCGAAAATTCTTACCAGAAGATAAACAGCTGCAGAAAAGAATTCAAACCCAGAATAATCAGCATGTAAAGGACAGATATGGTTCCATAATTAGTGACAAAGAACAGATACTAAAACAGGTGGGCAAGATAATTTGGAAGAACTGCTTAGTGACAGTCGTGAAGAAGACTAATAGAAATTACTTTGCCTGAAATGGATGAAAACGCTCAAGAGCCGCCCTCACCAAAGAAGAAATTAGAACGGCCTTCGATGGATATGACATGTAATTAGGCGAGTTGAAGATGCAACGAATAGAAACATTTTTGACCGAAGAGACCAGTGGGAACTGACGAGTCAGAGAAAGATCCAAAACTTAGGTTCCAAGATTAACAGAGAGGATGATCTAAAATCCATCGGAGTTAAAGCATGGAGAAGAGTTGCCAGAGCACAGGGGCGAATGGAGATTATTCATGAGAAGGCTTTGGCTCAATTAACGAGCTGTAATGCCACTGATATAATAATAAGTATATATAATAATTGATTGGATCATCCGTCGTATGGTGACGGGCAAAATCACTGGTTTACAGATAAAATTTGTTATATTCTTCTAAAAACATCACAAGTCCGCTCTCTTTTGTCAAAGAAAGTTACATGTCCATAACATGTGATGTTTTTCAGATAAAATAGTTTGACTGCTTAGGTGAAATATGTAGTGATTCTTGATCGGGTTAGTTCATATCTGTTTCTTGGGTAGATATTTTTTACTGACAAAATAACCATCTAATTTACTGCACGTGTTCCCTTGTGTGTAAATTAAAGTAATTATCCAAGTTTCTCGAGTACTGGGAAACAATGAAAGTAGAAAATAATGCAGAAGTGACTATTGTAAATAAAAATGAACCAAGTACACATCCGAAACTTGCCGTAAAATTTTCAAAACCATTCAAAATGACAAGCATGACAGTTCTTTATCAGTCTGATGAAGTAATCACTTAAACAGAGTAACCAAAGGAAAAAAAGTAACAATTAATTACTAGCTAAAAACATTCTAGCAGCTTACAAAACCGATTTTAGCAATTAAATGTTTTTCGATGCACTAAGTCCTGAGAAATAACTGAAAACGAATAATTTCCTCAAACAACCGTTCTTTGTACTATTAAACAACTTGTATTCCACATGCATTTTACTTTAAGTACGTCAAATAATTTGTCGTCTTCTCGTTAACTAGATCTATGCAAGAGATCACCGTTGTCCGACTTCTGAAAGTAACGAATGCATATCTTAAGGGCTAGGCGCAAAATTTCGGGCCAATGCTTTTTAAATGCAATCATTTTTTTCGAATCCTGAGAAAACTAATAAATATTTTTGAAAAATTTAAACGCAGAATGAAAAGATTACATCATTACCGAGGGCCGAAAGTCCCTGAAAACTTCTATAATGTTTATTTTAATTAGTTACAGGGGTGAAAAACAAGAGAAAATTTAGTTGTGATTTTTAATCTCATATATCTCATTCAAAAAAACTTTTTGTTTATTCTAAGGGACTTTCGGCCCTCGGTAATAATGTAATCTTTCATTCTGCGTTTAAATTTTTCAAAAATATGTTTTAGTTTTTTCAGGATTCGAAAAAAATGAACACTATGTCCGCGGTAATATTTTCCAAATCGAACATTCCCTATCTTTGTCATACAACGCACTCAGTCGAACTGAAAGTGGTGGCAAAGCTACTAAATGTTTGACACGGCTTCAGGAATATTTTGTGTTGCTTATTAAATAATATTAATAGTTTATTTGATAAAATAATTAATTTAAGATGTGAAATTAATAATAAATGATTTATTATTTATATTTATGGAAGATCTAAGTATCAGATGAAAGTCATTAAAGTTCAAATAAAAGTATTATTTTATAAGAGTTTGTTTTCATAATCGTAAATGCGAGTTTAGGAATAAACTAAAGTGCCCTGGTGTAGATATGAAAAGCTACGAAGGTGGCGCATGACAATATCTTGAGTGAATTATTAAATTTTGACATCATAAATAATGATTGCTTTTCATGAAGAGGTATAACGCTTTTTTTTCATTTTACACATCTACATATTTTTTTGTTTATTTTTTTTAGAGTTTAAGGATTAAAACACTTTTCAATGTTGTAGCTTTCAGTTCAATTTACCATTATTGTTTATTTACAATATTTATCTTGGGACTATATCAATGGTACTTTTAAGACTTAAAACTTAAATTGTTTGTCTATTGATATAGAAGAAAGTGGTTACATAGGCCTCTGGAAAATACATAGTATAATAACTAGGTACCTACATTCAAAGTAAAATAAAAACTATTAATTAAAAGATATTAAGTATGTTATGTGTAATAAATATTCTCTGCAATAAGATCCTATTAATCATAATTAATAACTTATCATTATTGAATTATTTCAAAAGTGTGTTTCCTGGAGTGTTTTATATGCTTTTTTACCCTAAGAAATTACATATAAATGAGTGTTTACAAGAGGTAAAAAACATCTGGGCTTGAAATTTTTGGGTGTCGATGCCCTACTATTATATCTATGTCGATGCAGTTCTAGGAAAACGTGTCTGTCGACTCTCAAAACAGATGTATTATCGAAAGTGTTCGAAATAAATTTGCAATGGAATTGTAAAGGCAATTTTAAAATTATTTTGAAATATACGAGGGGTCTCATAAAGTGGACGTATCAAACGTTGTTTGTTTTTATGGAACTCCCGTATTTTATTGCATTTTTTATACCTTAATATTGTAATTTCGGAGATATTTCGATTTTCCTTAAATTGTAGGGCATTATAAAAATAATAACTCCTAAACCAATGAATTTAGCCAAACAATATTTATTTTAATTGTAGGGAAAGCGTAATAATAGAGAATACCGACGTATTTAAAGTTATATGCAAATACACAGGGTGTCAATTATTTATAATTATTATTTTATTATTTGTTATATCACAATTATTTCACAATTAAATTTTGTTTTTTTTAGTTATATTAAATTTTTTAATATTTTTTTCCTTATTATTATTAGTTGTTTACCTTGGACAGCAATTAAATTGTAACGCAGAAAGTCACGACGAAATTAGATCTAGGATAGAGCAGGCTAGAGCTTTAGAAGGATGTCCAAGGTGTTATGTAACAGAGACCTAAAATTGACTTTGAGGAACCGCCTACTTCGCTGCTACGTGGTCTCGGTCTTACTTTATGATGTCGAGTCCTGGACTGTAAATAAAATCGATCTAAATCGCCTTGAGGGTTTCGAAATGTGGTGCTATAGAAGAATTTTAAAAGTTTCCTGGGTGGAGAAGATTCGAAACTCCACAATACTAGAATGTCTCAGCAAGACCACTGAGATCATAAAAAGCACCAAACAGAGAAAACTGGAGTATTTTGGACATGTAATGAGAGGTCCCAAATATAGGTTGCTACAAAATATCATTCAAGAAAAAATAGCAGGCAAAACGCAGTCAGGACGAAGAAGAACCTCATGGTTAAAGAACTTGCGAGATTGGTATGGTGTTGATACAAGCATGCTATTTAGGGTGGTAGTGAATACAATTAAGATAGCTATAATGGTAACCAACGTTTCGAAAGAACATGGTACATGAAGAAGAAGAATATTTTTTCCTTAATTAGAACACTTTGTATATGAACGTATGACTATACTTTAACTATATTATCGTTTCAACAATATATAGGATATCTTAAGCACAGAATAATAAACAATCAGAATGCCCACTCTGCTTAAAAAAAGAAGTACGCGCATCTCCTTCGCGCAGAAGGAATCAGCCATGTTTTAGTCGGAACCGGTGCTGTTCAGTGACACATGGTGTGCATAGACAAATTAACCCGGTTTAATTTATTTACTGCAACTACAGACATAATATGCACTTTCACATTTTATTCGTACTTTTAGTTGAAGAGTAGATTAAATTATTTCAGAGTTTATTAATAGACTAAATTATTAATAATTTTGTGAAGGGCTTGTTGATATTGACCTTTAGAATTGTACGACATACTTCATAGTAACCATACCATACTTGGTGGACCATACTTCAAGGTAAAGTGCATGGGAAAAGAGGTCCAGGACGGAGAAGAATATCCTGGCTGCATAACCTGCGGAAATGGTTTAACTTAACCACTACCGGACTTTTCAGGGCAGCAGTCAACAAAGTCAGAATAGCCATGTTAGTGTCCAACATCCGTAACGGATAGGCACCATAAGAAGAAGAAGACAAACCAGCAGCGTGGCATCTCATGTCATAGGACCCCCGAGAGCTATAATTTATTGTTTTACCTCCTAGAAACTTTGCTATTACATTACTATATTGTTTAGCATAATTGTTACTCATATTTTTTAAAAGACTATTTGCATGGAATTTTAATCTTGCTGCATATTAGATGTATCGTTTTTCAAAAACTTTATTCTTAAGTCACTTGGTTTATCTGACTGTTGATGGTATTCAGTTGCTTTTGTAACAGCAGTTCTTAATCTTAATATGTTATTTTTTAAAAGCTTTCGTAAGAAAATTGGTACTAGTTTTCCATCGAAACTATATCGTTTTGTTGATAACATCTAGAATTATTTGTCTTTCCATTGTAGTCGAAGCTTTTGTCCAATTTTTATAACATACGTGTTCTTTATCTTCTCCGTATAATTAACGTTACTCCAAGATACAGAATCTTTTGGGTTCTGTAACCAATAATGGCTGCAGCTCCAGAATTGGCGTTATAATTTGTTTTATATGATTTCTTTGACCAAGAGCAGTCCGCAACAACAGTTATAAAACGATAGCCATCTTTATTAATATCTCCATGCTCTTTTGCTAATTTGATTTCTTCTTGTCCAGCCTCAAGCATTGATGTCCAAAAACTTTCATGGTATAAGTCAATTAGATCATTTTGAATTAATAAATAATATTTTTTGATAGTAGTGGGATATTTAGACTGGACGGTAATTCAGTTAGTTGTGGTTATCCTCCACCAATACTAACTATTCCAGTTATTGCTGCAGAATTGACGTTGAGGGATAGTTGTTTAAATTTTTCAGTTTCTACTTCATGTTTTATGCGACACATTGGGCAAAAGAGAGTAAATTTAGAATAACATCCTTTTCGCTTTTCACTAGTTACTGTAATATCTTCCGAAGCAATTGAACAATCTGTGGTGAGGGAATTGCAGTATTTGCCTAATAAAATATTGCACATCTACAATTCTTCTTCCTTGTAATATGAAATCTGAAGTAGTTTGTCTAAAAGACATATAAATTATTTATTTATGTTTAAAAGTTTACTGTACTTTTTACTGCTACTACATTTTATATTTGGTAAAAAAAACTTACGTAGTAGCTGAATATTCTTTAATTATGTTCTCCTCCTTGCAAGGAAAAATCCAAGAACGCAGAAATCCAGGCCGTAGAAGAATGTCCTGGATGAGAAATTTAAGAGAGTGGTTTGGCTGTACCACTAACGAATTATTCAAAACAGCAGTAAATAAAATTAGAATCGCCATAATGATATCCAATCTCCGATAGGAGAGGCACTCAAAGAAGAAGATGTTCTCCTTGGCAAGTTCTTCGAAAATACGGGATTGACTGTTATAGAAAAATCGTATTCATTTCATGTTAAAAAAATTAAAAGTATGGCTTACTTAATAAATATCTCTGCTACTTTTTGAGCCGCCACTCAAGAATATCGTGCTCGTCTATAATATTCCAAATTAAATAATTTTAAAAACAAATGAATGTATTACTTACTTAGTACCTACAGTTTCTTTATAGTGTATTAACATGTAAACCTTCTACTACAATGCTAGTAGTGATAACCACAAACATACAATCCACAAAAATCAAACAGATAGTTTATTCCTTTAAAGGAAAATAAAATGTAAAGAAAAAATTCTTGGTTTACTGATCGATTTTATAAATGACATTTTCACTATATATTTACAAATCAGTTTTACAGAAAAATACAAAAGTAATAATTAATTTATATAAAAAGTACTTTCAATTGAGCTAACCGTCTATTTCTTCGTTTTACACTAATACATTTCTTGTAACAACGTCCCATATTTGAATTTACGCAAATAAAGAAATAAATAAAGTCTTTATGAATTAATTGAGCAATACCTATACAACACAGCTTTTCACAGATATACATGTGCTAAGCCGATTCTGGATAAACAAGATACCGACCGTTTTAAAGCTTTCATACCAGTGAGAATTTAACTACACGTAATTTGCTGTGTAAAGAAAGATAAAACTAGGGATAGGACAGTCGGTGCCGATTCGCTTCATCTAAATTTGCGCCTACGCTCTTAGGATCGCCACAACTGCCATAAAGAATGAAATCATGCTACGATTATGAGAATTCTTCTTTTACAGTTAGGAGCTCGCGATGCTGCGGTTTAGATGGTTTCTTTATGTCAGGAATCGGTTATTTAAATCAGATGAATATAATTGATGATTTAATAATACGAACTATTAGGATGCTCGGCTTATAAATAAGACAAAAATAATAGATAACACCATGCTAATACTAACTTAGATATTATACAGGTTACTTAAAAATTAGGATACCGAAGACCCAAATATAAATAGCAAATTTATTTTGATGTCAACAAGGCATCAGTTGGTATTGAACCGTTTAGGTACCGAGTAAATATTCACTTCTTATCTTATCTTCTTCTTCTGCTAGTGCCTTATTCCTCTATGGATGTTGGCTAACCACAATGGCCCATCCTATTTTATTAGCAGCTGTTCGAAATAGATCTGTGGTGGTCATACCTATCCACTGTCTCAAATTCTTAAGACAGTATATTTGGCGGCGTCCTGGTCCTCTATTTCCTTCTATTTTTTCCTTCTAATATCGATAGTAGGATTCTGTATTTACTTTCATTCCTCACTATATATCCGAAGTATGCTAACTTTCTCTCTGTAATGGATTTCAATACTTCAGGTTCTTTTTGTAAACGTTGCATTACTGCGTCGTTAGTTATATGATGTACATATGATATTGTGAGCATGCGACAATAGCACCACATCTCGAAAGACTGCAACTGTGTGCAAGACGCATTAGTGAGTGTCCATGCCTCTGCTCCATATATAAGAACAGAAAACACATAATTAAGGCTTTTGAGTCGGAGATGTAAATTCAAGATTAAATTGCAGAGAACTTTCTTCATCTGTTGAAAGGCACTCCTTGCTTTTTCGATCCTACATTTAATCTCGTATGCGTGATCCCAGCTGTCTATGATGTTGCATCCTAGGTACGTTCTTTTTTTCTGTTCTATCCAATACCTCATTGTTTGCCACTAAACTTTGCATCAGTATCTTGGTTTTTATGCTTATGACCAGAATTTTCGTCTTCTTATTATTAAGTTTCATTCCATATTTTCTACCGATATTAACTAGGTACTTGATCTATCAGTCTTGTAATCCTTCAGCACTATGCCGCAACAAGGACAGTATCGTCTACATATCTTAGATTATTTATATTACTTCACCCTGTTAACAATCAACGCCATCAGTTGTTTCTCTCCCAAAAGCTTCTCGAAATATATGTTCAGAGTACGCAATAAACAGCAAAGGCAACCTTGTCGTACTCCTCTTTGTATTAGGACTTCATCGGATAATTGATTGTCTACTCGAATCTTGGATATTTGTTTTTTATAGAGATTGGCTATTATTCGTATATGCTTGTTATCGATGTTTGCGATTTACAAAGTTTCAATAAGCCTCTCATGCTGTACTTTGTCAAAATGCCTTCTCGAAGTCAATAAAACAGGCAAAGTCATCTGTATTAACATCTCTTGCTCGTTGTATCAACACTTGTATACTAAAAAGTGCTTCTCTTGTGCCAAGACCACTGCGAAATCCAAATTGTACATCAGCAATACCCTCCTATAATTTCTTGTATATGCGAGCATGGATGATGTTTAAGAATATTTTGAGTGAGTGGTTCATGAGGCTAATGATTTGGTGTTCTTCACATTTCTTAGTATTTGCTTTTTTTGGCAGTGGTATAATATGGACACAGACCAATCTTTTGGTAAAGTTCATGTTTCATATATACGGTTAAATAATTCTGTCATAATGTCAAGTTGATTGTCTTCTATCAATTTCAATACCTCAGCATATATTCCATCAGGTTCTGGCACTTTGTTATTTTTTAGACGGCTTATAGCACATCTTATTTCTGATTTAGTTATTTTTGGTCCATTCTCGACGTTGTCATATACTTCAATATGTTGGTTGTCACCGAACAGTTCTGGTATATATTCTTGCCATCTGTCCAGTTTTTCTTGGGTATTGAATAGTATGTTTTCATCTTTATCAACACAGTATAGTGAGCTATTGTTGTAATGTATATTCCTGTCATTTCTTTGATCTTCCTGTGCATATTGAATATATCATAGTTTTTTCTGTAGGATCTGTATTTCTAAGCATTTCTCTAACAGCCAGGATTCTTTTGCTAATTTTATTTCTTTAAGTACCTTTTTGTGGTGTTCCTTGTACTTTTCTTGTACTTATCTTATCTACAACAGAATTAGTCCAAAGCTACTTGAATTAATACTGGTTGATCAGGCAGGCGCAATTCAGGTTCTGTCACTTACCACATTTATTGAGGCAGGGTTCCAAAGAAAACTAAAAACTGCAGCCGCCATTTCAATAGATCTAACAGCGGCCTATCGATACAGTACTGGAATAGAAAGCATTATATACAAGCTCTTCCAAAACGATTCTCCTTATAAATCCCATTGCTCCAATAATCAACAGCATGCTAGCGACCCAGACCCGATTCAGTAAGTTCATGAGAACCGACCAACCAACCACCCACCAAAAAGAAAACTGAAGAATCTTTTAGCTCCTCATCACTTTAGCCTGTACATCGCTGATATACCAGAAACCAGATCATCGAAGTTTGGTTATTCTGGATGACTGGATCCTTGCAACAAGGTGTAAGTCATTTGAACACAAAGAAGAAATCCTCACAGCGGACTTACACACAGTATTTCCGTAAATGTAGGCTTCAACCAAACGCTACCAAAAGAGAGGTTTCCAATTTTCACATAAATAATAAGCTTGCACACTCGCAAAGAATAAAATATCAAAGTACCGTTAGGTGACTCTTGACAGAACCCTATCTTTTAAGGAACATTTGTCAAAAATAGCAAAAAAACTTAAATCCAGAAACAACATCATCCAGAAGCTGTGCGGTACAACATAGAGAGCATTGGCTTCCAACTTGCTATATAATCTGCCCTGGGCATTGTCTTCTCAACCACGGGATACTGCTTTTCAGCCTGGCTTAACAGCCCACATATACACAAAGTAGATGCCCAATTAAACAATTAATTGAGAATGATTTCTGGCTTTATCAAATCTATCCCTGCGCAATGGCTCCCAGTACTGAGCCACATTCCATCACCCAAACTACTGCGCATACACTTCCTCACTAGTGACTACAGAAAGATACTTTAGTAACGAGATTCTGCCAATCCATTAACATATAGACGATGCCCATGGTAATCGTCTACACTCCAGACGACTGCCAATAAAAATTCATGTTACCTTTTCTTACGTCGATGGATACGCAATTTTACTTTCGCACTCATGATCAAACCAATGATTTCTTTTTTCTGACTTGGTTTTGCCCAATATTTCAACATATTTCTGTAATTAATACATAAAAGTTTAAATAACGGATAAGATAATTAAATCAACAAAATATTGAGCTATAATTTTATTAAAAGCTTTTGAAATCGATAAAAATCATGATTTTAGAAGAGACAGCAGACAACACCACGATTTTACATTGCACAACCCTGTACGCGTTATCTATCCATCAGGTAGCGCAAAGATTTATCACCTACACGTAGGCCATTTGAATTTTTGTCTGGCGAGAATGGATTGAACGTGTAATATCATATTTTCACGCTAGAAAGATACTAATCTTCTTCAGTACAGCTGTAATTATCCTTCGAGTGGTCTGTACTTTATCAAACATCTTTAAAAACGAAGTTATATTCCTCCTGTGAGCTGTCGACGAAGTATGGCGAACGTTTGATAGTACTGATTGGTTCTTTTCCATTTATTTTACTAGATATGAATCTAAAGTATGCAAAAAATTGACACATATATGAATTACCATTCAACATCAGCTAAATATTAAGCAGATATTATTAAATCGGTATATTATAGTTCCAAAATATACACAACGCAAAAGTCTAGGTATATTTTTATAAATAGACGTATTTTGTTTATCTGTAATCAAATTAAAAACAGTAATACAAAATTTGTAGTTTAAGTTGTTGTTTAATATGTCAAAAACCATAAATTGCAAAAAAGACAGAAAATTGGAGCAAAAAAAATATATTGCAAATCACTCATGTTTCACATACCACTATAAACTGTCAAAAATACGAAATAAAAACTTAAACAAAGTATGGCCACCACGTTGTTTTACCACAGCTCTACATATACTGTTCATGCTCCAAATCACATTGTTAAATATCTGCGTGAGGTAATTGTGTCCATCGTTCTCTCAAAAGCTCTTTTAATTGAAACTCTTTGTAGATATTGCCCATATGTGGAGTAATTTTTCGTTGGAGCATGTCCATATATGCTCAATGGGATTCAAGTCCGGTGATTGTGCTGGTCACGGCAATACATCAATACCCTCGTCATATAACCAGTTTGTAACAATATGTTTTGATATCATACAAAGTCCTAAATTCTAGTTTCATATTATGTACGGTATATTTCATTAAATTTTGTCTAACTGCTGCCAGTTCTAGGGCGTTAAAATAGAAATTCTGTTTTTTCCCTTTCGCTCTATCAGCGCATGGACAGTGTCCGCCTTCATGTGGGTGTGATCTTTTAGTAAAAACTTCTGAGTGATGATGATTTATTAACTGATCCACCTATTTCATTTAAGTGAGTCAATATACAGCAGGTAATTGGTTATTTACTTGACCAATTACTTCCTAATATCGTCTATAATGCTTTCTATATGTTTTGTTGTCAACTAATTAAATCCAAGCATGTGATTCATTGCAACTATTTGGTTCAAAGAATATTTTGAAGGTTGGACGTTTAAAATTACTGCTTTTTTGTGTTTAGTCGATAACGAACCTGTCTTTAAAATGTATAAACTAAGGTAAAAAAGGAAAACAGAAAAGAGTTGTTTTAATGTTTGTATATTAATTAAAATATTTGTATTGTTTGGTAATATTTTTCAAATCTAATGTGAGTTTCGTTATTAGGAATTTCTTCTGTTGTTATATAATTTTATTTTTATTAATTTCATTAACAGATATTTTACCCCGAGATTTACTTTGGAAGTTATACATAAAAGTTTGTAGTTTGTTTTCTTCTGTAGATATTTCGAATCCTTATAGCTGTGTTTTCTGTTATGTTAGTATAATAAAGTTGTTTATGTAATAACCATAATGAACAGTAATAATATTGGATTATGAGTATTCGTGTGTACTATATCATCGAGACAATAAGACAAAAGAGGGAATCTAATCCTTATGAAAGGAGACCAAAAAAGTGGCTCTGATGGCAGAATATCCGGAATGCGAATGCGCCAAATCTTAAATTTTCCGACACTTATCAACAGTAGCTATATAATATTTCGCAGAAGTGTGTCTTAGACGAGAAAGTTTTAATTAATTATTAATGATAAGAGTCTAAAATGCGACACAATTGTTAAAAAAACTTCAATATAATTAAGATTTCATGTGACATTTGGGAACAACAATAACATAAACCCAACTAAATTTGATGTCAAACAAGGAGAGACACTCTCTTTCCTTGTTTAATGTGGCCTCTAAAGATCGCAACTTCCTGTCTAACAATTGTTTGCCCCCACTACCTTTACATTCCCTCTATTGTCTTTTTGCTCGATGTACTATACTAGCATAGCTATATGTCAACTCCATTTTATTGGAATATTTTTATTATAAACATTTTGGTATCTAATTTTCATTTATAGAAACAACAAATCCTGAAGATATTGTTGAAAAATCGAACTAATATTCTACCGAGGCTCATGCAAGGATTGAATAAACTTCTGAGTGATGATTTTTTACTTAATAATACTTATTGAGTATCCAAAAGAAACACATAATAATGCTTACATTTTTATTCCAGCGTAACCGACCATAGTATGATTTCTTCTATCTCATTCCCAGGAATAACGGCGTCTACCCATTTCAATAACGCAGATCCACTTTCATTTCTACCAGGAGTAGTTCCTCCATAATTTTTGTCAATATAAGACTCATTTTCTTCATCAAAACTCAAGGGATCTCTAAAATATGCTCCTTTATTGAAAAAGCAAAACATCATTGCTTGGTGTATTATTTGATTTTGAAATAAAACTAAAACGTTGGTACTGAAACATTACATTAACTTTTTGAGGTTATGTATTTTAATAATTTAAAAATAATGAGCAAAACAGTTAGCTTACCTGTAAATGCAGTAGAAGAATTCGTAAAAGGGTCGGTATGAACATTTCTGACAGCATTTTTGATTGGAGGACGTAGTGTAGGATATTTTCTTTACGAGAGGTCTCCATGTCGTAAGTAACTGGAGACCGTCAGCTCTTTTATTAAAAGGAATAGCCTTTTTTCAATTTCTATGGCTTCTCGGATAACTGCTATGGTTCTGAAGTTTTCAAAATAAATTTTGTCACCTATATGAAGATGGTGTTGATATAGAGCTGAAATTAAATCGGAATTGCGAACAGAAATGAAATGTTCATAAATCCTATTTTGGATTCTACGATTTGTTTGGCCTATATCAGATCTGGGCGCAGTTCTGCACAAGGAATTTCATTTCATAAGCTTCGTGTTGTTTATTTTTTATTTGATTGATAACAGCATCAACCACTTTGGGTTATTAGCTGTACTATAGTTATACTTAGTAGTTTATTACATAGATACTTCAATCTAAAACAGTAGTTTTGATTAATTACTAGGTTTACAATAAGGTTAGAATGTAATATTTTACAATTATTGTAATTAGGGTTTAAAAAGCATTAATAATTTACAATTTGTTTAAAACGTTAATATCTTTCAGGTGGTTAAACATATTTGTAAATTTACAATGTGCCCCTAAGACTGCTTTTATATTATTAGGTGGTGAGTGTTTTTTCTCTTTCACTGATATTATCGGTGTTAGCGGGTTAGCTTAACAAACAGCTGGTGATTTAAATTTATCTCGCACCAAGCTTCAGTTGAGGGTTTTACGATGTGTAGAGTCGATTTTGGAATGATTCCATTCGTTTTTCTATTCATTTGTGACTTTTTCTTTAAGGAACGTTTGTAATCGAAAACAGACACTAAGTTCACTAACACTGAAGAGTCACTGTGTATTGCTTCCTTGGCATGAAAATCTGCTTGTTCGTTTCCTTGTAGTCCAATATATGATGAACCCACATAAAGCATACTTGCTGCCTCGCGTAGTTTAGCAAATGTAATTGTTCTTTTATTAAAATACCTATGGGATTACGTGTATGAACTGTTCTATCGTATGTAATGCATTGAGAAAGTCGGTTATTAGGACAGAACTTGGAACTTTTTGGGTACATATATAAATGAGGGTTTGAAGAATTGAGTATAATTCTCCAGAATAAATAATGCAACTGGAAGATAATTTAAACTGTAATACAATGTTCGGAGAATATATTTTCTTTAATCTCACAGAAAATGAAAGTTTTTGTTTTGCGGTAAATGTTAAAATGAAAAGAATTTTTAACGAAGGACTTTATCCGGGTTTGATTTTGCGTTGAATAATTTTGGTTTTCAGAAAAACCATTTTTTTGGAACAAACAATTTGAAGCAGCACTGATGGGTTTACCACTGTCATTCGTAATTTAATAGCAAACCTAAAGCAATACAAACAGCCGAGCATAAACCCAAACTGGATCTGAGGTACGTTGATGACACATTTATTATCTGGACATACGGAGAAGAAAAACTAAATATATTTACCTACAATGTCTTTCGGGTCAGCTAGTTATATTCTAAATTTAATTTTAATATACATACCTCAAGAAACATAATTAACAATACTGTTCTTGTTTCTTGTTAAAATTAAAAATAATAACATTTTTTGGGAATTTTTTAATAGCAACTATAATACGAGTAAAAATAATTTACTCGCGAATTAACCAGCAAACCGGTCTTTGTTCATTGGCGTAAGTGAAACTGGAACGAAGGCTTCACTGAACGTACATTGTTTTTTTTAAGCAATTAAACTCTTGAAACGAGCACTACTAGATGCCTTATTTGTTGTTCTTTTCTTTGTGATTTAAATCGCAAATTTATTTGAATATAAGGCGATCGAAAAATACTTTGTTAAGGAATGATCATTCTATAAAAATTTAGTTTTTTATTAATAAAATATTTAAATCGACGTGATTTCGAAGATAATTGGAATCAAAATTAATGAACAAGTTTAGTTTTGTGTAATTGTAACCTGACTTCCTAAACACTCCAATTGATACTTTTAGCAGAGACGTGAGAAGAAACATAAAATTTGAGGATCTTTCTTTAATAGGACTACCTTATACTTATTCTCTATTTACCTAGGTATGATGTCCTTTCGAAACTATTCATGTCCTTATTTACTGTTACCCTAAATAGCCTGCTTGTATTAATATAACACCAATCTCCCAAGTTCTTTGACCATTAAGTCTTTTTTCATCCTGGACTATGTTTATCCGATATTTTCCGTTGCAAAATACTGCTGTGTATTCAGAGATTAACTTAAACACGATATGCTTTAGCTCAAATACTCATTAAATTACAAATACTACTGTTACTAATTCTATTATTAATTATGGCTTACAAAACAATTTGCAATGATGAGTAGAATGGTCAATATCAATAACCTAATGCACGCCTTCGCTGGCTTATATAAAATGAGCGAAATGTTTTCAAAACGACACAACAAATTTAAAATGGTTTATGTGGAAGACAAATTTAAGCTAACAGTACAATAAAAGAAATGTATAGAACAAGATATTGGTCATTAATGAGTAACAATTGAAATATGGACACACCTAGAAAACGTGTTCTATAAATGCAAAGAATGTATAGATTAAGATTCTTGTTATAAACCAATGAAAACTCAAAAAAGGATTCATTCGACAGAAAGTCATATTTTGTTATAGAAGAGAAATCATTACTTTTAGACAGAATTATGGTGTCACCATGAGCTCAACTTGGAGGCTCATACCTAGCAATTGTGGTATATTTTTCTACAAAAAAAGCTCGTTAACTTTAAGCCAGTGCTAGGTAACCGCAACTATCGGGGGAAATCCTAATTCCTCTAGAAACAAAAATAATTCATGTGTTTTATATCTTATAGGACGAATATTAATCAGAACCATGCTAGAGTTGTCTTTAAAAGAAGCCTCCACTTACGTTTTTTCTCGGTGGTTTATAAAAAAAATGGTTTAAATGGAAAATGGGAAGCCACTATATAAAAAATCACCTATTTCGACATACCATACGGGTCCAACAGTTAAATAATAACTATTAAACAATAATTCAAATGAACCATATGGTCGCGGTTATCTAATCGGTGCCACATACGGTACGACTAAAATTTCGCAAGAGGTTTTATATCTATACATAATAGCTAGGTGTATAATATAAATATGAAGAGATATACGAGCGAATGAAAATTGGCTTGTTAGAATAAACGTACATAGGTTCACTATGGGGTATCGGAATGTGTTTTTTATGTCATTATTGTAAAGCAGCGTTCGATAATGGTCAGAATCTTGTCTGCGGTGCTTGGACAAGTATTCGAAATTGTAGGCCAGTTCGTAGAGGTGTTGAAAATCGATAAAAAAATGTTAAATTCATATTTTGATAAAAAAATATAAAACTCATAGTAAATTCTTAACCACCGTTTCAGAGAGGTGGTCTTGCTAGTCAATGAACAACTAAAATAAAAATCTAAAAGTTTATAAATAACCATAGCTATTACCGTAAATCAGAAAATGTTTCAGACGTTAGGCCATAAACTAATAATTAATATTAACCATAAATTTCAGATCCCTAGCTCAATTTCCTCCTCTGTCCCAGAAATCAGAGAAGATGCTAAAAGTTCTGATAAATTCGTAGGAATCATAAATATAACATGAAAATTACGAACTACAGTTACAGAAATGGAAAAGAAATGAATAATTGAGACAAAAGAAACTCTTTATCTATAATTTTGTTTAATTTGGACTTTGGACCTGTGGAATTGCCTACGTTAAAATCGTGCTGATAACTTACATTTTTGAAAAATGTTTTACCCAATTTGTTATATATTCGGAAAAACTCATGGTTTCTGCATGACGGCTGTCCAATCAACTTTAACAGAAATATACCAGACTTTCTTGATAATAACTACGAAGACCACTGGATTGGAAGAGATGGTCCAGTTGCTTGGTCAGCAACTGAATCCTTTGTTTATTCTGTCCGATACAAAGTTGTGAACAACTCTGGCTAAGGATACAAAATTCTTACAACGAATTTTGAAATAACTTTTGACTTTTTAGAAGAAGAAACAGGCTTCAAGCCTACATACTAGAAGGAAGAAGAAGATTCAGATCTTCCGTAATCCAAAAGATCCGTAAGAGTGTACCAACATAACAAAAACAATTTCGACTAGTAGCTACGCCCTCCTTATCAAACTGCAAAACTTATTGAACGGCGTAAGTTATAAAAAGGACGAATTGTATCATTAATTTGCACAAAAGTGCTGCTCCATTAAAAACAAATCACCTAAGATATTAGTACTAATGGAAACCGTTTGTTCGAGATTGGCCTATTACGTAGCTCGAATGCTTAGCAACATTTCATGGTTAACGACGCTTACATATTTGGAATGAAGGCTGCAAGGTCGGGTACTCATGTAGGATGCATTTTATATTTTAACTTTTACAGTATTTATTGGGACATTTACATTTTTACAGGGTATGCAAAAACCGCTATTTATATTCAAGGTTTTTATTCAATTTATACGTTTTATGACTAGTAGCTTCTCAAAGGTTTTTCCCCGACTATTAAAATGTATACGATTTATTAAAAGGGGACTGGTCCCTTCTTTTTAGACTTAAAACTGGACCATATATTCAAGAATGGATATCAAATATCCATATTTTACAGTGTAATAATAATCTATAATTCGTCTACCGAACAGACGGAGTAATAAAAATGCGTGATCTGCACGTGATTGTTGAAAAGCGACAGTCAAATTACTTACTTCGCAGAAGTTGTATCGGTCAGTTATCGGTATTGCATACAAGGGCGTACGTTAAGGTATTTTGAAGAAATATTGTGCTGTGTATTGTGTTATTGTGTTAATTGTATTTATTTTATATGTTAAGACTTATATTGTGTATTGTACATTTTTGTGTTTTGTAAAGAAATTAGGTAAGTACATATACTAATACAGATATTGGTCAAAAAACTATTCCGAATGTAATCACGCAGTATAAAAATGTATAAATTATTTCTGAACCTGAAAATATATATTAAAAAACAAGTTAGTCAAAGCGTAAAAATAATTTGTAAAATAAATATCTATATCACTGCCTTATTTTAGATATGGATAACCAACAGCAACATAATGCGCAAGTTGAACAATTCGTTCCAGAATCTCCACCCAGAAAACGAAGACGAACACATTTATCGGTGTCAGAGAAAGAAACAATTTTAAATATTTTTAAAACTGATAGACAAACTCGTCCAAACACGAATCAGACAGAATCTGTGAATTTTGTTTCAAGTGCAGCGGGTAAGATGTTAAGTTTTTTTTATTTTTTTTTATTATATTGTATTTATTTTCATATATACTATTTCATATATTGTTATACTATATTGCGTATTTGTTCTAGGGGTAGCAGTGAGCACAGTTTTTAAAGTGTTGGCGGAATATAGACAAACTCGTGTTTTTTCTCCTCCAAAAAAATATCATAGGACAAGAAAAATATTAGATAATATTTCAGATGCTACTAAAACATCAATTCGGAGGAAAATTCATGAGTTTTTTTTCAGAAATGAACTTCCAACACTAAATAAAATGTTGACTGAAATTAATAACGACGAGAATTTGCCAAATTTCAAACGAGCAACATTTGCTAAATTGGTTAAGGAAATTAACTTTCAGTAAGTAAAAATGTGTTACAAATGAATTACAATATCAATTACATAACGTTTTTTGTTTTAGTTTTATAACCAGAAAAAAGAATAGCATCTTAACAGAAAAAGATGAAATAATCTCCTGGAGACGTAGGTATCTACGCGAAATCAAAAAGTTGAGAGAGGAAGGGCGGAAGATTTATTATCTAGACGAAACCTGGGTAAATGCAGGTCAAACTACCAGCAAAATATGGGTGGATGAAAATATTAAAAATCCCAGACAAGCCTTTTTGGAGGGTCTGTCAACTGGGTTAAAATCTCCCTCTGGTAAAGGTAAACGTCTAATTATATTACATATTGGATCAGAGGATGGATTTGTAGCAAATAATGGTTTGTTGGTCTTTGAATCAAAAAAGGATGGCGATTACCATGCAGATATGAATGCTGAGGTGTTCGAAAACTGGTTCAGAAATATTTTGCCACAATTAGCAAAAAACTCTGTAATAGTTATGGACAACGCTTCATACCACAGTAGACGTATTGATAAATCCCCTACATCAGCTACAAAAAAGGCAGAAATACAGGCATGGTTGAATAGACACGGCATAGCCTTTACGGAAGATATGGTTAAAGCCGAATTGCTAACATTAGTAAAGGCCAATAAACCAGCTGACCGATATGTTACAGATGAAATGGCTGCAAGAAAAGAACATTATGTTTTACGTTTGCCACCTTACCATTGTGAGTTTAACCCAATTGAGTTGATCTGGGCCCAAATCAAGGGAGAAGTGGCAAGAAACAACACCTCTTTTAAAATTGCTGATGTCAAACAGTGTTTTTATGAAGCAGTGCAAAATGTAACAGCACATAATTGGCAGAAGGCAATTGAGCACGTTAAAAAAGAGGAATCAAAAATGTGGGAGACTGATAGAATAATGGAAATCACCGTCGAACCATTAATTATTAATCTTAATGATGATTCCGAAACTTCCACTTCCGACAGCGAATAAAATTTCTTAAAATCGCAATCAATTGAGACCAAACATTCTTGCCCTTAGACAAGTGAAGAAATGGAGATCGCACTTAAAGACGTTTCACGGAAAAAGACCTAGGTTTCGACGGCATCCACCCCGAATGCATACTCAATTGCATTCAGAATCCCACGGGAATTTAAACGTTCAAAATTCATAGCAATACTAGAACCAGATAAACCAGTTGATCACCCAAAAAACTATCGACCAATTTCTTATAATATAAATCTTATAGTACTTGAAAGATTAATGTTTAAAAGAATCAGCCCAATGATCTGCAGCTTTCAACACAGTCTGACCAGAAGGAATGATTTATAGACTCTTACGTACTCTGCCTTGCAAATTCACCGCTAGACTAATAGAACATCACCGTCAAAGTATTTCAAGTAACTATGGGATTCGAAATAAGCAGCCCCAGAAAACTCAAAAATAGTCTACCGCAAGGCTCGTTACTCGCAATATTGCTTTATAGCCTTTATATCGCAGACATACCGATAACATCAACAAAGTTTAGCTATGCTGATGACTGGGCTTTATTAACACCAACAAAATCACAAAAGAAGCTGAAGAGATTCTGACGGAAGACCTAGCGATTATAGGACATTACTTTCAAAAATGGAGACTTCGCCTCAATGACTCTAAAACTGAAGTAACTTACTTTCACCTAAACAACAATCTGGAGTCAAGAACACTACTTAACGTTCTTTTGATAACACATGACTCAACCACAATAAACATCCAAAATACCTAGACGTAGTTTTGGACAGAACGGTAAGCTTTAGAGAACATTTAAGTATAGTTGCTAAGAAGCTAAAAACCAAAAATAACATAATTCAGAAGCTCTGCGGCACAAAATGGAGGCATCGGTATCAGGTCTCTCTCTCAGGTCTTCAGGCTTAGCTATTATTTATTCTCTAGCTGAATATTGCATACCAATATGGATCAACAGTACTGATGTTCAAAGGATTGATATCCAGCTCACCCAAACCTACACCAACCCATTTCGAGTCTACTGCCCTCCAAGGTCGACTGTCCTCCAGAAAATCTCCAATACAAACCGCAGAATTAGCTGCAGCTACCGAGTTCAACATGACCACCAAATGAATCTATGAATGGTCGGAACCTGAACCAAATACAGTTATACCTTTCATCACAGAGACACCTCCTGAATTTGACCTATCACGTAAGACCTGGTGCACACTTTAAAGCATCAGTGGGGTAAGCTACCATTACGTACACATTTAAGTTTACATGTGTATAATGTCCACATTGCCTAAAGTTAGCCTATAGTATTTTGATTGCCATTTCTCCCCATTTGTTAAAGACACTTCCAGGTCTTATTGTTTACTTTTTAAGGAACTTCTATTATTTTTGTATTGCATTAAATTTTTTAAGTTATAGTGTCAGATTGAGGTTATATTTTAAGTTATATTTTAAAATTGTATTGTCCACTTCTACGCCAAATGCTAGAAATTGTTTAAAATTAACACTATATATATTTCCCGTACAGTCAAGCTTGCGTTATTTATATTTTAGCGGTATCTCAAGCTTTTATAAACGCTCCCAAATCATCCTATTGAAATTTACGGTTTTTTTCATTACAATGTACATAACATGTTGTTATAAAATCGTTTATTTCAATTTTTGTCTGTATAATAACTTTTTATTTTATTTTTCTGGTACGTCACTGGTTCAATGCGAACGTATTCGTATAATAGGTTTCTTCCCAACAAGTGGCCGAACCGTCCAAAACTATGAACGAATAGTCGACCAGCGCAGTAAGGAGGATAGTACTAATGACAGTATTATTGTTCTCTCACTGACCAACTGTTTGCCACGAATTCTGACTAGTTTGACAGTTTGTAGGAATGATTATAATATTTCATAAGTTCACATGGTATTCACGTGATAACTCCGTCTGTTGGGTAGACAGGGTATAGTATCTTATTCTTAATTTTTAATCATGTTTGTTTTGCAATATAAACAGTGACACATCCACGAAGTGTTCGCAATCGTACTTGAACAAAATCACCTACACCTTCTTGTCGATTCCGTGCGCAAACAAAAAGACAATGAATAAACAAGTAGGTAGTCATCAAGTCAGGTGTCCAACTATTATTTAACAATGATTCGCATCACTCTACTTTTAAATTGTCGACAATTATCTAGATAAAAGATACACCATGAACGATGCTGGTGCCGAAACATCCGGCCTCGGACTATTGTAGTAAACAACTGTTTTTGAAGTGAAATTAACGATTGCAATTCATGTGGAATTAATCGAGCAGTCGAAATTATTTTTTTTTGTAAGAAAGTACAGGAAAAGGCTGTCAAATTATAAAATAAAACTGAACTAGTATCAATTATCAGTTTACGACTTGGGGTTTATATTATAGTATAGTCATCAGAGATTTGATCTCGGCAAGACGGCAAATCATACAAACAAGCTAAATTTTTGTTAAGAATGTCAATTTTGGGACCCAAAAAGATGCAAAACAGTTTGACGCTCTAGACTTTCCCCAAAACCCCCCTCGAAGGGGTGATTTACCAAAAATCTGTACGCCGTAGCAAAAAATGTTTCAAATGTTTAAAAGTGGTATTGTTCCTAAGACATATCCCTTTATTTGAGCCCAGATTAGTTTAGTAGGGTTATGTAAGCAATGACAAAGTGGGAATCGCAAATTCGTATTTCAATGTTCTTTTGATGTTCTTACAGTAGGTACTAAAAAGTTTCAATCCCGTAGGCAAACCTTCAGTAAACGCCTGACGAATATTTATAACCTGTTAATTTTGTCAAATTTTTCTAAAAAAATATAATTTCTTAATTTTAATTCATTTTTCATCCAGATAAACAATATTAGTGCCTTCAATGTTGTTTCAGTTTTCAAATTTCATTGAAAGTTTTGTTTAGCAAAGTTTCGTTTGTTTAAATACAATTGTTTATTATCTGTTTCATGTTTTATCTTTTTACTCACGTCAAAAAACACCAACTGGGCAGACTTTTAATCATATCTAGAAGAAAACGCTTATCTTAAGCGTATTAACTCTACACATAGATACAGCAGCTGAATAATTCAACACACTTGTGCAAAAAGCGGCATGGCAATCTACACTATGAACTGAATGCAAACCAACACATACCACAAATGTACCCCTGCACATTTGCCCACTCATTGCCGAAAAACGTCGTGCGAGAAGAACCTGGTAGCTCAACATATATTCAATTGACTACGTAGGCAACTTGGAGTTGCCATCGAAGCCGCAAACAACCAAATCTTCGAACATTACATTAAAAACCTCACAGCAAATTACTAGGCGTTATAAAAGGTGACTAAGAAGCTAAAGAAAGCATACAAAATTGTCCCTCCCATCCGTAAACCAAATGGCGAATGGTCATACTCGAACAAAGAATAAGCTGACGTGTTTGCTAAACATCTTACAAAGGTATTTAAAACAAAGCCAGCGGACCTGAATGAAGAAGTGGAAGAACTAATTAGCGCAGCATGTCAAACGTCTCTCCCGATCAAAAGTTTTACTGCTATAGAAGTCAAGAAAGAAATAAACAAACTGAACTCACGAAAGGCCTTTCGGCAAAAGTACTAAAACAACTTCCTCGCAAGACCATTACTATGCTAACAGTTATATTTAGCCGCATATTAAGCTTATCAAACTTTCTAAAAATATGGAAATTGATTGAAATCATAACTATTAAGCCAGGAAAAGAGCCCAACGAAGTAATATCTTATTACCCATCAACCTACTCCCAACCGTAAGCAAAGTTTTTGAAATATTGCTGCTACAAAAGATATACGTAGAATATGAACTGCATAAGAGAGAGAATGAAAGTAAAGAACACAATAATGGATACGATAGCCGAAAAACAATTAAAATGGTATGGACACCTGAGACGGATGAACGAAGAAAGGATACCACGAAAGGTTTGGAACTGGAGACCTACACAGAGAAATAAAAGGGGAAGGCCAAGGAAGAAATGGATTATCCAATATTCATATAGAAATGGAAAATAGAGGTCTTCAAGAAGGAGACTGGGCCGATAAGAAATTATGGCGATTGGGATGCGAGAAGCGACAAAATTAAAGTTGCAAACACTCGCTATATATATATATATATATATATATATATATATATAATATATTATATAATATATATATATTTATATATATATATATATATATATATGAACTGCTAACATTACTACCAAAATATCTTTTTGGTTTTCGGGAAAATCACTTCACTACCAACAAGTCCATCCAATGATAAATGAAATATCAAAAAGTCTTGAAGAAAAGAAATACTGCAACGCTGTATTTCTAGACATTTCACAAGAGTTTGACAAAGTCTGGCACACAGGTTTGCTTTACAAAGTAAAAATAGCACTATCCAGTAACTATTTCCTCCTGCTCACATCCTAAAATATAACAAATAGATATTTCCTAATACAATTCAACCAACATTCATAACCTCTGTCAACTCCGGAGTCCCACAGGGTAGTGTTCTAGAGACGCTGTTTTTCTCACTCTACATAGCCGATATACCAGAGACATAATACTACAATCGCTTCCTTTGATAACGACGTAGCAATACTAGCTGTAAATGAAGATCCCATACCAAACTCACAAAATCTGCAACATTATCGAAACATACTTAGTGATTGGTATACGAAATGGAAAACAAAAGTAAATAAAACAAAATTAACTCAAATAACATTAACCAACCACCACAACACGTGCCCACCTGTGAGAATGGAAAATGTAAGAATACCTACAGGACCTCCATCTTGAGCAACGTCTTTCTTGGAAGAAACATAATCCAGACCAAAAGAAGACAGCTCGACTTAAAATGCCGGCAAATGTATTGGCTCCTTGGACTTAAATCAAAACTTTACATCCAAAACGAAATTGTTGTGTACAAAGGAATGCTCAAACTATCTGTTTCTATGGACTACACCTATGGGGCTGTGCAAAGCCAACGTCGCTGAATACCATCCAAAGTAATTAAATACTTAATTACTGTAATATCAGGAAATAAACAGAGAGTCGTGAGAGTCACAAAATGAACGTACGATTTACCATGAAAATGAGCTAGTAAGGGCATTATTCAACAATGGTCCAGCCACAAGAAGACTAGATTGAACCTGGTCCCAAGACCTACTTCAAAACTAAACCAAAATATAATGAGATTTGAGACATCATTTGATATCTCTCCTTTACGCCCAAAACCAGTAACACATTTGATGCAGATTTTAAATAAACACAATTGTGTTAAAAAATGGTTTATCTGTTTCACATTTGACCCTTGTCTCTGATATCTTTAACACTTTCCTTTGGTTTTCGTAGGTGTATTTAGCACACCATTGACTATTTTAACGTAATAATATTGACAATTTTTTATTTCTAATATATATCTTTTTTTACAGGTTTACAAATTACCCAAAAATGTGTTCATTTGGCAGCAGGTAACACAGCAAAGGTAAGCGATATTTTACTAGAGCAATGGTTTTAATCAAAATCATTTGTAAATAAGTATAGAAGAAAAGAAATTTTAATAAGTTTTATATTTGTTTTTCCTGCAATAGATTTGTAATAACATATTTCACAGAAAAAATTCAATCTTTTGAATAGTGAAAATAATAGTGATTTTGGAATGTAAAAATGTCGCGACTTAATATCACTGTAAATTCTAGAGCACCTACAAACATTTTTAAAAAACAAAAGGTCTTTTTTATAATTTTAAAATAATGTTTTTGTTTTTCTTTCATTCTCCTTTTCCTTCTTCCTTGTCTACATCCAGCCTAATATTCTTTGAGAGTGAAGTAGTTTATACTTAAGTATACTAGTAAATATTTTACATCCACAATACCAGCAAGGAGATTCCTCTATAGTTTTATCAGAGGGCAGATTATTCCATTCCATTCCAGATGATCATTCCATTTTTTTGGGATGTTCTCTTCTCTATATATTCTATGTATGATCTCATATATCCCCTTCATTATTTTCCTTCCTCCGGACTTGAACCATTCTGAGGGTATTTCATCGCATCCAGGGGAATTTTAGTTTTTGCAGTTTTATTGCCCTTTCAATGTGTTCCATCGTTGGCAATTTTGTTGTCTCATTGTCTTTATTTTCTGCTACTTCCAAGAGTTAATATTCTCTGTATTTTACATCATCATTGTGAGAGCTTTTGGTCAGCAATTTTGGATTATTTCTCTGAATTCTTTGTTACATTTTATATTGATCAATAATTATTTTTCAATGATAAACATCTGTTTTCAATGCACCAAAATGTATATTTTATATATAATTGCAACTAATAGCTCATTAGTTACGATACGGTGTCGTGTCAAGCATACATCGCATGTGAAATGTATCGAATATTTATTAAGTAATGCTACACGATAATAGTTGCATAACGTTATACCCATAAGATATTACGATTAAAAAAATGAAAGTTGAATTGGACGCATACGTACAAATAAGGTGACCTTAATTTTAGCAATCGCTTCTGAACACTTTCGATTTCTCTTGTTTGTTTGGTCGGTTGTTGAATGCGTCGCAGTGGCGTGGAATCTGACGTATGGATAATTAGCGTGATCGTGGTCGAAGAAATCTAGCAAGAAAAAATAAAGAAGGGATACTACATGGACGGATAATAGTTGAAAGCATCAGCGATGCAGACGGTACGATATAAAAATCACAAAAGCAATAACTTGCAAAGAATGCCGCATTGATTGTATACAACTGCTACAAAAGACGTGAATAAAATACTAATTCTTATAGAATAAAGGTCACACAAAAGGATAAATTTGCAAATTAAGTGACTTCAATATTAAAAAAGTCTTTTAAAGATAAAAGGAGAGAATCTGAAAATACAATTAGCTCTTTTTCAGGTATAAGTAAAAGGGCTATGAGAGTTTGGCGTATTTTCCATGTTAAATCCCATAAGAAATCGCTAAGGTTCATTCTGGTCATTTTTTATGCTTTTCGTGATGGAGGCACGATGGCTGATTGGATTGTAATGTGTGAGGTATTATCGGAAAGGGGAGGGAGTAACGAATACGTTAACATAAAAAACAAAGATGGTGGCGTATAACCAAAAGGACACTAAGCTTGTAACGTCTAAACGGCTCAACACAACAACTACAACAACTTGCATAGTATCGATAGAAAGGCGAGGTGGTAATGAATATGTTAAGACAAAAATCAAACGCAAAGACTACGTGAAAACGGCACTATAGCATATCTCCGTTGTTTTTGGTTAGATCGTGACGTAAGAGGACTCGTTCGAATGAGGAGGAGGTAAAGAATAAGTTGGGGTAAAAAACAAAGATGGCGGCATTTCCAAAAGTACACTCAGCTTGTAACGTCTAAAAGGCTCAACATACAACACAAAACTGCAAGAGCTACAAAAATTTCTAGCATTCGTTACATAGTCCAAATAAAACAATGCAACTCTTGATTATAAAAAAAGTTATACTACACCTCTAACACTAACACTTTTCTGAAAATAAAAGCAATCGGCTGTGATACACAAAGCTGCTTGGGAGTCTACTCCTATAAGTAAGAAGGGTAATTCTGAAGACAATAATGTGCCATTACATATCAAACAAATTCTAACCGCAAAATTGAGAGCGCGTGCAAACTGGCAAAAGTACCGAAATACACTCGATAAACCACAGCTAAATAGACTAACACACCAGCTAACGTCAGCGTTAAATCAAGATCGTAATAACACCTTTAACACTGCGTATGGTAGTTAATGCATCCGTCCATAATGATCTAGGAGAACCAACCGCAAAAAATGTTATATCACTTCACGCCAACAAGGCCAACATTTCTACTTCAACGCACCATAGCCAAATTATCAGTGAAGTATATCAGCCAAAAATGGAGGAACGAAGACTGAAGAGGACATAGTCAGAAGTCTGGTTACATAGGTGAAAATGGAGACTGAAAGGTACTCAAAAAAAAACTTTTCTTCAAAATAACAGTACCAAAGCTATTAAGAATGAGTGAATGGAAGAAGAAGTATTAGAAATAATGAAAACAACTCAGGCTGTGTAAGCTTACGTAGGAACAAGTAAGGTACCTAAATATACACAGCAAAATTCGTAAAGAAATTATAGTGAGCGAAGAAGATCCTACCTTTTGAACTGAAGCTGAAAACTTATATAAACTAGGTGACAATTTCAATCTTCAGAAGAAAATTAAGGAAATTGGGATCTTCAAGATAAAATAAGTCACTGGTATACCATAACCTAAAAATGGACTCCCAGGATACACTTAGTAGCTGGAAAATGTACACATCTATTTTGTTCAAGAATCACAAAAGCCACCACAATTGGTAGGCCATGTGAATGGGTCAAGTATTTTAAAAGCTGAGGTTGTACACGTTATCAAACTATTAAACAGTAACAAAGCTCCAAAAGTAGATTACATATGCAGAAACAATTAAATTATTCATTGTAGAAAATCTAGACATTATTTTGAAGCGCTTTAACGATATCTACGATATGGGCCAGATTCCAAACGATTGGCTTTGCTTTACATTTATCACGCTACTCAAAATACTACGTGCGAAATTTTGCAAGGCCTACTAGCTAATAAACCTAATGAGGCACTTTATAAAATTTTTCTTGAGAATGTTACACTTAAGATTATTTAAGAAATGTAAAGATATCAGTGGCTGGAGTAAAGAAAAAGAAGAACAAGAGGTATATTTGAAGAATATAATATGTTTTGCAGGAAGAAAATGGGAAATCTTGAAAGTGTTAAACAATGGGATTGACAGTCAGATATTGCTTTTCAGTTGCCTGTCCAAAAAAGCTATTTATATTTAAAGTTGTGCCCGTAGCTTGCTTGAAGAGGTGTTTATGATCGAAGTTGTACATGTTATGGTTATTTTTGTAGTCTCTATCTCTAAATGGATGTACATCCATTTCATCTTTTGTATGAAGATGTATGTATCACAAGCAGAGATTTTACAAGAAAACAATCTCAGAACTATGTTTCGCTATTTTTAAACTTCTAGTAGAAAATAATACATTCTTAAAGGTTTTTAACCTTGATTGTCAACTATTAACTCATTGTGCTCAACAATAATGCTTTTGTTTATTGTACTGTCATAGAATGTCTTCAGGTCACGCCAAAGAAGTAGCTTGTTATAATGGATGACCAAAGGCCAAAGACACGTGCGTTTTTTTTAAATCGCTTAATCAATACGGTGATTTCAAACAGAAAATTACAGGACCTAATTAACAACATTATTGTTATTAACACTAATGAGCGGTAATTAGATGACACGCAACCAGTGTCATCGACGTACAATTAAATTTGAACGTCGAGAATAGAAAAAATATTATTTTTGAAACGGTAAATAATAGAGATGTGTAACATGTCGCAAAAATATTCTCAGAATCGGAGATATAAGTAATTTATACTGTGACGATTGGAGGGTTATACAAACAACAGAAAATAAATTAGATATTAACGTAGTAGACCAGGGAGGATCTATACAAACGCGACTAATTTTGAATGTGAGAGGTGGCTATTCCTGCCCCCAGCTTTTCCCTAAAACTACCACCCCTCGTAGGGGAAAAACAAAAATAGCACTTTGTGTAAAATAAACCGTTCTTCATAAAAATCTAAAAATTCAATATCTTTTGATCAAAGTCCTATCGACAAAAATCAAAAAGCATTTAACGATGAAGAGTGCAACTTACCTATGCAATTTTTGTATTTTGCCGCAATTAAAGTCAGCTTCTATAACAGTGTTAAATAAATAAATATCTTTTTCTTTTTTTCCCTTAAGAATTGTAAAATTTTTGTTTTTTGACATTATTATTAATATTAAGCTACTAATTGAAATTAGTAAAATGATGTTTGGATGATCAAACCATAACTCTGGAATCCAAAGTCATCGTCATCATCATCATCATCAGTAGCTCGACAATCCTTTATGGATCCTGGATTCTGTTCTGTTCTTTGCTTTGTTTTTTCAGTTGGTAATCTTAAGTGTTTTAAGATCTTGTTCCACTTGTTCCATGTATCTAAGTTTGGGTCTTCCCTTTGACCTTCTCCCTACTGGTGTTTGCCTCATTATATGTTTTGGTGTTTCAGTCTCCAACATTCGTCCAACATGGCCCATATAGCGCAGACGTCCGATCTTTATGGATGTTATGACCTCGGATTCATTGTTTGCCGTGTATAGTTCAAAGTTATAACTTCTGCGCCTTATGTCATTTTCCTTTACCCCCTTATAGCTTCACTCAACCACGCTCAGTATGGTATCGCGACTTATTGTAGAGCAGACATCAAACATTACAGCACATGTCACTCTTACTCGACACAAGAGATTTTTATACTCGCTGTGAAAGTAGACGACATAACAATAGTCAATATCAGTACCAAACGTACTTCCCACATTTTCTCACCCGACAATATACACTGGAGACTTTAACAGCCACCATACTACATGGGGATATAACCAAGGAAACCAGCAAGGAGAACAAATCGCCGAATGGGCTTAGGTTCACCATCTGAGACTTTTATATGATGCAAAACAGAAACCCACCTTCCATTCTGCAAGATGGCAAAGGGGCTACAACCCCGATCTCACGTTTATATCTACCAACGGAACGAGCTCAAAAAATGAATTTAAGAACGCCACAAGTGAGGTTCTCGATAACTTTCCTAAATCCCAACATAGACCAATAATTACAACCGTGGGCACCACCATCCCTATTATAAATTCACTCCCACTCCAAGGTGGGAAGAGTTTAAATTTCAACTTGAAAGTGACATCAGACATATTAAACCCGAGGTTCAAAATTATGAAAGATTCGCATCACTAGTGATTAGATTAGTGATTCCACGTGGAGTTACCAACTCCTACATCCCATGTTGGAACGACGAATGTAAAGAACTGCTCGATCAGTATGAGAAATCTGGACATCCTGAAGTTGGTGAACAACTCTTAGAAACCCTTAACTCCGCAAGAACCACAAGGTGGAGAGAAACTTTAGAAAATCTCAATTTCACACACAGCAGCCGCACAGCATGGAACCTTCTAAGGAAGCTAGACTCTGGCCCAAACAGCCCTACAGCAAACTCTACAGTCCAAAAACCGAAAGACATAGGCAAACGCATAGCCAACCTTTCAAAACCAGTAATAGAAAAAGATCATAAACGAAAAGTCCGATCTCAGTTAAAAGAAGCCAAACGTGCTTAACAACAAAGCCTACCTATAATGAAGCTATAATGATATCAACATCATCTGTAAATGCCAATATTTGTACACTTTTTGTTATTATTGTTTCTCTGGTGTTGACTTTGACTCCCTAATTATTTTCTCTAATGTGATGTTGAAATCCAAAGTACCGAAATGAAATTCCCCAGAATGCTAAAAGGTGGTATTAGACTTAACAGACAGAAAAATAAAGATGTTCTATAAGAACTAAACATGTTATCGATTAATGTGAGATTAAAACGAAGTTTGAGAGTAGACGAAGAAAAATAAAGATTACGGTTGTGGATATAAATAAAATATTTGATTTCTTGTTCTTCTTTTTCTTCTTCTTCTCCCTCTTTATAAGCAATTACGCCTATTCATTGGCGGATTAATACCTCTATGGAAGATTCGTCGTCCGATATTTCTTCTGCAGACTTATCTCTTGCTATTTTGACGACACAGGTCTCACCCATTCTGCTTATGTGGTTATTCCATTCTTTTTTCTATTTTGTGTCCATTTATTATACACTATACGTTACATTTTCTTTTAATGTCTTCACTTCTCTTTCAATCTCTTAGCGTTTTTGTTCTCTTAGCCTTGGCATCGTAATTGTGTAGGGTCTTGTTTCTTAGGCATATGCCATTATTGGTCTTACATTGGACTTTATAAATTCTTGACTTCATCAGTTAAAATAGGACCAAAGAGCTAAATATTACCGTAAATATAGATGAAGCAGTGAAACTAGGAGATAAAACATGTTTAGTCAGATTGCTAAACAAAGAAGAAAAAACAAAAATTATGGAAAACAAAAGTAAACTTAAAGAAGTGAAAAAAAGAAAAAATATATATAAACAATGATCTAACGACAGAGGAATTATAAATACAGAAGGAAATACGAAGAATAGCAAAAGATGAAATAAAGAAAGGTAAACGGGTCCAAATTAAAGCCAACAAACTTATAATAGATGGTCTAGAAAGGAGATGGAATAGAAACACCAACCAGCTGGAGGACCATCATGGAGGTGGTTCAAAAAACTAGCAAGGGATGAGAGGATACTTTGTTCGTTGACAGACGAGGCAAAGAAACAGGAAATGACTGCAGATAAACCCGGGCACAACAAAAGTGAAATAAAGAAAAATGGACAAGAAAACAAAAATAAAGGACGAAGACAACAGAACAAAAAATAAAGAGTTGAAAATAAGCACATGGAACATAAGAACTATGCTAGAACTATGCTAGAACTCCAGGAAAAATGCTAGAAATAGGAAAAGAACTCAATAAGTATAAAATAGATATTGCAGCACTGCAAGAATTACGCTGGGAGGGACAGGGACAGATTGATAAACAAGAGATGAACTAGAGACAGGAAAAAATGGAGAGATATTGTCAAGAAGATAAGATAAACAAAAAAAAGACTGATCCACTTAAGAAATAGGATCTAGAAAGCATTTGCGGTTTAACCCCACGCTGGGGTGTATAGCCATTATATATATAACTGATTTGGTCTAGACTGAGTTGATCTGTGTCGTTTTAACTGACGAGAATCACGTGTTAAAAACCAAGCAAGGAGACATATAGCTCCTCAAGTATTAATTTTTATCCAATGTCATTGATCTAGAGCCACAATATAATCTAAATTTTGAATGATGTAAACCCATATATGGATTTCACAGCCACAAATTTAATGTTAGCTTCAACTACATAAGAAAGCACTGAGGATGATTTGAATAGATCGAAAACGTTATGCTACTGTATAAATTTTGACGACACTTTTTAAAAGTTTTAACTATATGTTTTTATACCTAAATACATTGTGATGTGTTTTAACTTCTGTATGTTTTTTTTCTATAATTTTATGAATTAATGTTGTTAATTCTTATATCATGGTTTCTCCTCAATATTTTAGTGGTTTCTGGTGGTAAGAACGAATTACATTGTACGTGGAGAGATTTCGTTTTTGTATATTTTATTTTATTATTTGAAATATTAATTTGACTTAGGTTTTATAAAAATCTTCCTCTCGTTAGTTCTGGTCTAGATTTTCATTAAAAATACATTTAAATATATTTAGAAACAAACGATATCAGCGTCCAAATAAAAAATTCCTGGTAGTCACACGATAGATATTTTCCTTCACCTACAAAGATAAGTAAAGATTGCATAGTTTCTCTTTTTACTGTAATAGTCGTTTAAGTATCTTGTTTTTGCTTAAAATGTACGCTTCGTGATTAGAAATAATCTGACTGCTTCCTTATCACTTTCGGTAAAGAAAACAATATATTTTCTAATATATCGAGTTTCCCAAGACACACTTTGATACAGGAGCTGAGAAAAAAACTTTGGGTTTTTAAAAAGATCCATTTTGTTATAATTTAAATAAAAGGACAATTTTGAGAACACGAAAATATCAAAAACACATTTTAACTAAACCTTTTTTAAAACAAATGTTCAAGATGAACGATTTTCTAATTAATATGTTTGGCCAATTATATACCATTGATTTCATACACTCCCAGAAGTAAAATCAAAGGGATTACATCAGGTGCTCTAGGCGGCCACGGAACTTCACCACCTCTGCCAATCGAACGATAAGGAAATAGTTCCTTAAGGACAATAAAGTGGAGCTTGATCCTGCATGAACCATATATCTTTTCTTTTATCTATCTTTATTCAAAT
Organism: Diabrotica balteata; assembly: GCA_918026665.1. Taxonomy (NCBI): domain Eukaryota; kingdom Metazoa; phylum Arthropoda; class Insecta; order Coleoptera; family Chrysomelidae; genus Diabrotica; species Diabrotica balteata. Next base: position 136,518,453 of record OU898283.1, read on the forward strand.
TTATGTTGAAAATGTGAATCTCGAAATAGATGACTAATCTCGAAACTTTTTTAGAGTTTGTTGTGATTGATTTCGATTCTTTCTTCACCACTTCCTTATAGAAATTTTGACATCTTACTCTTTTATTGTCTTCTGTAATATGTGAAGATTTATATTTTGAGAACTTTTTGCTGTCTTTTTTGTTATAAGACTCTTCGGTTTTGAGGTGGACAATATCAAATTAAATTAGTCAGGTCTGTAAAGCCATGAATACCACATTGGTGCACATACTAAATTTGATGTATATTGCAAAAAAATACTGAGAGCGCTCCTTAACAATGAAACTAATACTAATGAAGAGATAAACCACTTAATTTGAACGGAGTTCAGATGCTATTTTGGGCTCAATCTCCTCCTTAAATCCACAATTAAATCGAGAAATACAAAAATAAACCTCTACAAAACAATAATACGTCCACTCCTAACATAGGGTTCAAAGACCTGGATTTGGAGAAAGAAAATATCACCTGGAAAGTGATATTTCGATTTTTGCCAGAAATTGGTGCTATCAGTCTTTGGACAATACCAATAGGTTTATTGCTTATTTGATACGAGCAATCTGGCTGGTTTTCTGCATAAATTTTCATATTAAAAACATAAAAAGCCCACGAAAAGACTCTAACTTCTCGTCAATAGTCAAGTACTGTCCTGGTGAGTAAGCTTGTTGACAATTAGGAACAAATTTTTCAAAAACTGCCCTAATAGGAGCCAACTTATCAGACTGTTACCTTTCTTATCGATTGTCTACATGATCGAAACGTAAGCACTGCAATAAAAATGTAAATCTATTGCGCGCCATCACTGAACGAAATATATGGATTCCTGTTCTATTTGTTCGTCAAAGGTCTTTTAGATTTCGATGACCATTTCTATATACACCCTCTAGGTAGAAGAGGCCAAATAATGATTTTATTTCAACAATATTGGTCCTGCTACAATATGCTTTATCTTTGTAGGCTAACGCTTTTTTATCTATCAATGCATTGGTGCAGACCGTGATACCTTCAAGCATTTTTTTATATAAAAAAAAAAACCAGCAATCTAAAAGAGTGTTAGAATTTTTAGCACATGGTTTGAATTCTGGTAAGTTCGAAATTATGTTCTCTGCTCTAGTTCTAACTGCTTTATAACTATGGTGTTTTCTGCATTTTGTTTTGGAATCCCTACCTAAATAATTAGGATATGTTTTATCTTCTTTTCGCTTGTTTTCAGATTCCAATACTTCTAGTTCCTCAATTTCTTTATTCTGTTCACCATCAGACTGATTTACTTATGTGATTAATTTCGTTTTCATCGTCGGAGTCCATAATTTTGTACTCATCATCTTCAAGTTCCTGCCAAAGTGCCAATAGTTTGACTTGTTCTTTTTCGTAATTCATTCTAGAGAAAAAAAGTTTATATGTACAACAAATAAGACAATACTGTACTCACTTTGACGATCAACTTAACTGAAATTGGTTCAGAATACAAAACAGCAACATCTTTTAGAAAGCTATAGGCAACCAATAAAACATCCGTGTATAAACTATAGAATTATGCTAAAGTATCTTCACCGAGTCGAGATAGTGCACCAAAACAAATAAATAGGCCTTGTACAGGGATACGAATATTTTAACTGGTTGAAGGTTCTGACCGCTCCACCCTCTTCAGGGGTGTACTCTGACACGATTAATATGTTTTTTTACATAACACTTGAAACTACGTCAAATTTTTAGCTTAAGTAATATACTAGGAAAGGCAAGAATTTTTTAGGATGGGTTTTTGGCAGTTTTGAAATGTTTAAAGTTTTAATTATAATGTTGAATTTATTGTTATTTTAAAAATGTCACATAATGTGACATTTAGTTGATTAAACCTTTTAATTGTATGAAAATTATAGATTTTTGATTGTGATTGAGTTTTACACTTTCAGATTAGAAATGAAAGATTAATTTAAATATTCATTAATAAAATAATAATAAACAAGGTATTTATTAATATATTCAAAGAAAATTAAATGATATTAGAAATAGGGATTTGTTTGTAAATGAAAAATATTTAATGAGCGACATTTATGTGACAGAACCCTTACAATATAAAAGAAAATAAGTGAAAAAAAGAGGTCATTCAGGTTGTCAGAAAAATATGGTAAAATAATAATAAACATTAATATAAAGTATAAAGAGCGTCTATATTATCCATTTTAAAGTTAACAAAATTTGTAAGAGTGTGTGAAATAAATAAAATGTGGTTTGGCATTTAAAAATATTAATTATTCCTAAGCAAGTTTCTAAAGTTATATAGATATTTATCAAAGCTAAACCAAAAATTCAGCCAATACTACTAAGTGATCTCAAATATTTCAATTTCAGAAGAATAAATCAAAATGGCTGCCTAAATTTATATCAGTACTTACTTTATGTGGTTAGTTCCTTGATGTTGATCATCAATCAGCCAATTGCGTCCACTGCTGGACATAGGTACCCCTCAATTCCTTCCAGTGTTCACTTCACTGGGCTACTTGTCCATCTAGTCGGTGGTTGTCCTGGGATTCTTTTATATAATTCTGGGATGTCCTGGGTGGTCGTCCTGGGATTCTTTTATTATAGTTTCTGGGCCTCCATTCCATGATTCGTCATTCCATGATACGTAAGCTTAGTAGTTCTTTCAATGACGTCGTGAACTCCTGATCTTTACCTGATTTGTTGGTTTGTTATGTGGTCTCGAAGGCATTGCACGTTCCATGGCTCGTTGTGTAACTCTGAGTTTATTCGCAAATTTTTATGTCAGTGTTGATGCTGATAAGTTGTTGTAAAAATACAATCAGTATTTTTACTCCGATGAGGAATAACTGCATATGTCACTCTCACTATTAGGACCAACTTCTATAATTACTGGTTCCACTATAACCTCCATAATATTATCCAGCTCCCAGAACTTTTTTTCCACTATATTCTTAACGTGATCCACACAATTTTTCCATTTTTCTGGGTGATGTTGTTAACAGCTTCATCAAAAAGGTTTTTTACATCTGCGAACTTGAAAGTTTTGTTATTAGCAGCAACAAAATTTTTAGCGTCAGCCCATATGAGCTCAATTGGATTGAGCTCACAATGGTATGGTGGTAAACGTAACACGGTTTTATTTTGTTCTCTTGCCATTTCGTCTACGACACATTTATTGAACTTTGCCTTAAGGGGGCCACTAATTGTAAAAGTTCCACTTTTAACATATCATCATCGAAATAAATGTCTTTTGACTGTAGCCATTGTTTTATTTTTTGTTTATTCCATGATGTTGTGGGTATCTTTTCAATTTTCCGGGAATGATAAGAGGCATTATCAAGAACTATCACACAATTATCTTCTAACCGAGGCAATGTACTTGCAAACCACCTTTCGAAGCTCTCAGCGTTCATCTCTTCATGATAATCGCCGCTCTTTTTTGAGTCAAACATCCATAAACAATCTTCTACAAATCCTGTTTCACTCCCTATGTGGGTAATAATAAGTCTTTTTCCCTTGCCCGATGGATTTTTAAGACCTGTTGAAAAACCAGACAAAAATGCCTGCATGGAAGATTTCACCGTTTCGTCAACCCAAACATGGGATTTTGTGTGTCCTGAATTTACCCATGTTTCGTCTAAATAGTAAATTTTTCTATTTTGTTCCCGAAATTTTTTTATGGATTTTAAGAAATTTCGTCTCCACAAGATGATGTCGTCTCGATCTAACAAAGCACTATTTCTGCCCCTCCGTACGTATTTAAAATCAAGTGATTTGAGGAGTTTATAAAAATGTAGTGCTTTTAAAATTCGGCAAGCTTTCGTCCTCATTAACAACTGAAAGAACTTTGTGTATAGTAGGTATTTCGTTTTTAAAAAAAAATTGATGCACAATTCGTCGTATGGCCGATTTATCGGCATCATCAATTTTGTCCAATATAGTTTTCCTGGGCTTAGTCTTTTTCGGGGAAGAAAATGTTCCGGTATTCTTCTGCTCTTTAAGAATTCTGTACACAGAAGCTTCACCTACGCCACAAGAAATAGCTGTCTGTTTCACTATTTCCGATACCAAAGCTTCTGGATGCGATTCTATTGTCGATGTATAAACATTATAAATAACACTTTTTTCAGTACTACTAAAAGGACGCATTTTTGATCGCTTTTTTGGTGTAACTTCCTCCGCAGAATCGGTAGAACTGGACATTTTAACTTAAAAATTAGAACGCACAAACTTGGACTTAATAAAACTAAAAAACTACTATTTTAAATTAAAAATTAGAACGCACAACTTTGAAAAGTCTTAATAAAACTAAAAAACTACCACATAAACTTTAAATTAGCAAACAAATAATTATTATAAACACAAATAGTTCATTTTTAGATCGAGATACAGAAATAAACGTTAACGCGAAACTACTCGACTGATACTGAATAGGGATGCGCGATGTTCATTGTTAAATGAAGACATTGACCACCAACGATCTTAAGTTTTAGGAAATACCATAAAATTATTATCTATAAAAATTCACAGAATGCTACATAAGAAATATTCAAATTAAAATACTTTTATTATGGTTAAGATATTGCCCTGTTGTTAAAAGATTATAGTTTATTATTATACCTGCAAACCTTTTAAGGTAGGTATTACTTTAATGTTATTCAAATTCGCTAAGACTGGCCGGAACATCTTGTTTAGATTATTTCTATAGTATAGCATACTAAGAATTTCAAAAATAATCATTTTCCCTATCTTTTTGAAAGCCGTTTTTAAACAATACAAAATTGGGAAGTATTAAAGAATTACAAACGTATTAAAAATGATATTCAAACTTATTCATAGTAACAGAAATACAAGATAAATTGCGTTATCGAATTTATTTTTTAGGTAAAGTGCATTTTGATATTTTTTTTAAATCAGACACTAACGTAGACAGAACATCACCGAAAACAAGTCCAGTCCTGAAACAATAGACCACGCCTACTTGTTTACGCTGGCTATCACGACTGAACGGATAGTCTTTAGTTCTAAGTTTATTGGGGGTACCATTAGACCCCACCTGGGTGACATCGGGATATTGATGTCCCCAAACAATCTTTTAGACATGATATTAGTGCACATGGCAGTCAAACTGTTAAGAAACAAAGCATCATAGACAACTAGTTATCTATTTCAAAGAAAATCTTGTTGCATAGCCTGAGTATATCAAAAGAGAATAATTGATTGTAATTGCCCACAAAACATTCACGTATATCGCTATAAACGCTTTGACGATTGTAATAAATTTGTTTAAGAAAAATATCCAGCTACACATTTGAAACAGTATTAAATTGTAATAAAGTAATAATCGTTTATTTAACGATTGTGACAAAGAACGACAGTTAGTGTGGTTATAGCTGTCGGCAATATTTTAAACAAATAAAAACTGGTCATAAGAAAAGGTATGACAAGAACGACATAAGGCGGTTATCCTTGGCTTAAGTGATTGCGATATATTTTCCTATCGAGTGGGCAATCTTGCGGTGAATGTTGTCTAACATACAATTAAAAATCTTTATTAAAATTTATAATAGGCTGACCGTGATGTATACAAGTTTTAGTTAAAGTAGATATTATTACACAAGATTGATTGGAAGAATTTATTTTTTTACACCATATATTTAAAGTTCCTTTATTTCATAGATATTTATGATTGGGGGTTTGGGGTGACAGTATAGTACAGTGAGAGTATATAATTAACACCCTTCAGAATTTTTATTGTGAGTCTTCCCATCCCCTGAGAGGGGAAGGGAGAAGGGGTTTCCCTCAGAAAAGTTTTGAAAATAACGTTTTTGGAGCCAAAATTATAACTCAACCCCTTTATACAAAAATGAAGCAAACTAAATATAACTTAAATATTTAAAAACTTTTTTAATTTTTTTAAACGTCGAAAAGAGAAACAAAGAAAGAGGGAAATCACGTGTAGCACCTAAAAAATCCAAGGATGGCGAACTAAGGACACAGAGGTGATAGAAAAATTAAAGAGGATGAACCTTGATATTTTGGTAACAACCGAGACCAAGAAAAAGGGAAATTGTACACAATTTGTAGATGACATCTTCTACTGTTGGAGCGGGAAAAAAAAAAGGAAGAAAGAGCAGCTGCCGGAGTGGGGATTTTAGTCAAGAAAAAATGGGTGAAAACAATAAAAACATGGAAATCCATAAATGAACGAATAGCAAAACTCATCATGGAAATCTATGGCAGGCAAATCGTGATACTGGGAGTATACGGCCCTACGGATAACAGTCTTGTAGCAGACAAGAATCAGTTCATGGATACCTTACAAGAAGAGATCGGAAAAGTGAGACCAACACAAGAAATAATAATAGCAGAAGACCTAAATGAAAGAACTGGGAAATGATAAAATGATAGCATGATAGGCCGTTTTGGAGAAGATGTGACAAACGATAATGGAGAAAAACTAATTGACTGAAAATTACTAACTGCTTTTTCAGACATAAGGACATACATAAATACACGTATTACAAATAACGAGAAACATCAGATCCATTATCGATTACATAATTGTCAGCAAAAGTACTACTAGCAAAATTAGACATACACGAGTAAAGAGAGGAGCCGAATGTGACATTGATTAATAATTTCACAAATGGGGTTTCCCTACACGTTGAACACCCAAACTAGAAGGAAGAAAAAACACGAAGAAGACCAAGTAGCAAATGAACAGAAAGAAGAAGAAATGAAGTTCAACATAAATTTACTTCAAGAGGAATCCATAAGGGAACTATACCAGAGAAGACTGGACCAGAAGTTACAGGATTTCGGTTTCAGAAACGTCAAAGAAACAAAGAAACAAAGAAACAAAATCAGAATAAAGAACAGATTGAGATAACATTATTCAAAGTAAAGAATGCCATAAAGACTTTAAAGAACAAAAAATCAGGGGGCCCTGGTGATGAATATTCTGTCTCCGGTTTCTATACACCATGTAGCTTCGCCTATTTTCAACAATTTTAAAGTGTTTGCTTGTCTTTGCGTAGTGTATTGTGATGTTCCATTTTATATTTATGACATTCTACTCTTGTCGGATAGGCCGCAATTGACGAAATGCCCCTGAAGATGATCTACTGATCGAAAGTACTTGGGCAAGATTAAATTAATACTGTGCTCGATATTTGCCTTTTATATTATCAAAGTTCATTTATTCGAGCATTCAACCTTATATCAATTTAAAATAAAAAATTGTTTGCAGCCCAAACTAATAATTTTTGCAAACTAAAATATTATTTTTTTTCCAAAACTTGTTCAAAAAACGTAAAAAATTAGAATATTTATTTTTGTTTTAATTTTTATACATGACTTTTTTGTGACTCAAATAGGTATAGCCATTGCTTCAAGAAAAAAGTTTTAAGGTCATGTCAAGAAAAAAATGTACATTTTCCTCAGTTTTTCTCAATAACCTGTTGTTTGTTTTACCACATGTATTGAACATTCATTATCATTAGAGATCTAAAAATAAATTGACGCCATACAAAATCCAATATAATGTCATAGGAAATAAAAAACTTTTACAATTACAAACCAAATGATGCAAAAATTCTTTAAAAGCATTAACAATTTTCATTTAAATCTATTTATTTTTGTTTTTCTTTTCAATTTACAAGATCTTTTAATTTTTTATGTTTTATTCCAGATGACTAACAACACACTGCCATGGCTCTGCGTATGCCTCTGCATAGCACTAGCAGCAGCTCAATCGAACTACGCCGATCAAGCCAACAACATCGCCTACCAAGGAGAAGGCCTTCCCGAACAAGGCATTCTCGATGGAAAAGTCACCAAGCTCGACGACCTCAGCCCCGTCATCTTCCTCAATAGAACCAAGGCCGCCTTGAACTGCGCAGCTGGTTCCATGCAGATAGAGCTCAAGTTCAACGATAAATTCTATGGAATAGCATACGCGCAGTTCGATAGGAATTCGGCTTGTAGGGTCTACGGAAAAGGAGCTTTGAGCTACAAGTTGGAGTTACCTTTGAAAGGGTGTGGAACAAAACAGGTAATAAATAATAAGGTATCTTAGCTGTATATAGCTGTATATTAATAAAGAAAAGTCTGGAAATATAGTAAGGACACACACAACAAAGAGACTCAAACTATTGAAATTTTTTAACAAACTAATCAAAATTTTCAGTTCTTTATATAACTACATTTAGATTTTCTTGGAGGTATAGTGATTTACAGATTATTCTTTTGTAAGTTTCCACGATACTTTTACCGCAAACTACGTATACTGTGAGAAAATAGTCTATCTATATAGCATTATTAGCGTTGCCTACTGATGTTATTCTTGAGACGACACTTGGCAGCTGACAAATGAAAGGTATACAATAGATCGATGTACTAATACTTCAAACTAGATAACAGAAAACGAGCAGCTAATATAGCAGAAAAAATGGCAGAAGTAATTCTGTTCAAATATTAGGGAGTACTAGTCAACAGAAGAAATGAAAGTGTATCGATAAAAGAGTAGATCTATCTAAAGAAAGAAGAGGTCTAAAGAAATTGAACACTTCTGATAAATACCACGGTCAACTGTCATCAACTTCTCATCCCCTGTTGTAAGTTCGTGAAGACGGTCTTTCCCGAATTTTAAGCTACCTCCTTCTTCTTCTTTAAGTGTTAACTCCGCGACGAAGGTTGGCAATCATCATGGCTATTCTGACATTCAAGGCAGCTGCTCTAAACAATTGCCTTGAGCTGCAACCACTCTCTCAGGTTCTTCAACAGGAACTGCGTCTTTCTTTTTAATCTCTCAATCTGCTGGCCGCCTACCGTTAATATTTCATTTGTATTGTTCTTGCTAATTTTCATAAATTTGGTTTTTTTGATGTGAAGAGAGAGTCTGTATTCTCCATTATATCTTAATATTTTGTTCATTATTCTTTCTAAGTCTTCCAAGTTGTCGGCTATTATGACTGTATCGTCGGCATACCTAATGTTGTTAATTAAACTTCCGTTCACTTTTATGCCGACTGTCTCGTTTACCAAAGCTTCTTGTATGATTTCTTCAGAATAAGCATTAAACAATAACGGCGACAGTATGCAACCTTGCTTGACTCCTCTCCTTATCTCCACTTCTTCTGACACTTCTCTTCCAATTTTCACATTTGATCTTTGGTTGTAGTATAAATTTAATATCAATGTTATCTACCTCCACATCTCCATAATGGCAGACATAGCATTGGAGAGACTTTACCTTTATGGATCTTGGATCCAATATGGCATCCAAGCGATCTTTCTACGAATTTGCTTGTCTTTTTTTCGTAAATCCAAAACAACTACTTCTACTGAAAGAGGCTTTGGTAAAATGCTTGAAATATGATACTTATACCAGCTAATATGATACTAGTGCTACGAATATAATACTTCTACAAAGTATTACTAAAAATCACTAGAATTCAGATTGAGATCACTGAAAGTTCAGACAAACCCTGCTGAACTCTCTTTTTTAATACTGTTATTTAAATATGTGTTAAGATGTTATGGATAATACGACCAAACGCTTTTTGAAAGTCTGCTTAACAAATAAATATTTTTGCTGGTTTTGAAACTTTTGAGCTAGAACGTAGACAATATTGATACATGCAAGAAAAACTGGAGCAGATAAATCAGAAACAAAAATAGTAGGTACTCAGTACGTGAGAAGTAAAGAGGTCTTTACACATAGACTCAGATATGTAAAATACAAGATACTGTACGGTGGGAAAGACCGAGAAGCCAATGAAACCAGGATCTTAAATGAGCGAAAAGTCAGAGACTAGTTCGGACACCAAGTGATTTAAAGAACAGACACCAGGCTACCAGAAAAGAACGAAGAAGGACAATCCTAAGCACTAATAAAAGAAAAAGTAAAAGAAGAATGAATTTACTACACTATTAATGTATACTATAATATAAAGTTGGTTTTGTCGACTAAATCAACGTCTAAGGAATTTAAACTACGGTAAATATTCTATATATCAAAGAGTTTGATCACATTTTTAACTTTTTAGGGACCCCAACGTGTTTTTACCAACAACATAGTGGTCAGATTCAACCCCCACTTCGAAATTGATGGTGACGAAGTTATAACCATCGTGTGCAGGTACCCTCCACCCATAGTACCACCCCCAGCACCACTACCGCGTATCGTGTAAGTACAATTCATATTTTTAATACAATTCCATTAACTAATGAACATTGCGCAAATTAAGCTCACCAGGCTTCTAAAAGTTGTGGTGCAGACTGCACCCGGTCCTATATGGGCCAAACAAATCGTAGAATTTAAAATAGAATTTTTGAACATTCCATTTCTGTTCGCAATTCCGATTCAATTTCAGCTCTTGGAACATACAACTCACAAAATTGATTTTGAACCAGAACCATAGGCATACGGTTACCTTTGACATAGAGATCTCTCATAAAGACTTATTTGACTTATGCGATTTCAACTAAATTTTAATTGTTAGTGATATTTTCTGACTTTTTGTGAGGTTTGTCCTTAAAATTATACAATTTTCAGTGACAATAACTATAATTTCTATTCTATTCTATTCCATTTTATCAATAAGGCAACTAAAATAAACTGATAAGCTAGTAAAACACGCTTAATTTTATATTTTTTGTAGACCTGAGGCTCCTGCATCGCCCATAGTAGCTGCACCGTTGAAAGGATTCCAAATCCTGCTGATTATCTGCGGTATCCTCTTCTTATCTTTACTTTTACTAGGATTAGGATGCTCGTACTACTGTTTAAGAAGAAGACCGTTAACGGTCATCCGACAACCGTTCTCTACTCTGGGAAGTGGATCGGAAATTACCAAAATATCCAGAAGTTCTTTAGGTAAGTATTTGGATTCAAAAAAACTGTTTCACAATGGTGTCACCAAATTATTACCCTTTCAAAACAAAAGAGTTTTCTGATTAGGCTGACTTTTGCTATGTACATATTTATCCAAAAAACTACCTAAACTTAAAAGTATCTAAAGTATTTCCAAATTATTACTTAAAAAGTGATATTAGAAACGTTTACAAACTTTTTGAATTTTCACAACAACGTCATGTTGTTGAGCGATAATTTTTTCTAATATCTCTAAATGTTTGTTATAGGAAGCCTTCCCATAATGGAAGGTGTAAAAATTCCTCGAGCCAATGTCTTACCATATACAGCAGCAGCAAGCAGTGCTGGAAGCGAAGGTCCTCTCATGAGTGACAATCTACCCTCAGACTACCCATCAGAGTCCCATTCGGAAATAGACGTAGACACCGGATCACTGCCAGTATCGTCTGCGGGAAGCTACGATAACCAAGCCTACATACAAGATAACAGTAGCGTGTACAGCGAAGGGTACGGGCATACCGTTGAGCAGCATGTCCAGAACGCGGTGGCTACCGCTGCTATGGTACCAAGGTTGCCGCTGGCTGTAAAGGAGCAGCCCAAGTTCGATGTTCAAGTCAAGGTTAAGAAAAGTCCTCCACCACCGCCTAGTATATCGCTGTCTGACACTGAGAGTACTAGGACTGATAGGAATTTGTCTACTATTCTAGAGCAGCAAGAAAGTATTAGGTATGCATGTACATTATTAAATTTTAAAGTGTTACTACAAATGTGAAGACTTATTTTACACAACTTTATTCCTCAAATCGTGAATTATTTGGTGAAAGTGGATTGATATTTAAGTAAATTTGTACATCTGTACATTGGTAACAGGATAATATAAGGCAAGGAAACAACTTTATGGTCAGACAGTGAATAATCATTCAGCCCTTTTTGCGCACTCTTGGACATATTCTTTACAATCCTTCTTGGGACTGACCTGTTCCTTCATCAGTCTAGCTGTTAGTGGTGATTTTCTGCTGTATTTTTCAGTTTTTCATCTACATTTAACTAACTAGAGTCTTCACTACCATGATTAAGATAGTTAAAGATAATGAAAAATTGACTACGATAGAAAACATGGAAAATATACACTTTGTTACATAGATCAGATGATAACATTCGCATCATGATCGTCACTTGTTTTCACATTTTCAGCTATATTTAGCGAACTATATCTACCATGTTTCTTCCATAAGACCATGACCTCCTCAGAAAACATATTTATTCGTTTATTAAAATTCGTAGTCAAGTTTACCAACCTATTCTGATGACAAAAACCTGTAGAAAAAACTCTATTTAAAAAAAGACATAAATAACAATCATATAATAATAAAGGACATAACTTTTTCTAACCATATTCACATTAAAATTAAAACCATACCTAACAATATTAATTAGCATATGTAAATATATAAATTCTTTCCAGATCATTGGATTCACCTCTGGTACATGAGAGAAATCAATTCACTTACGTACCAGAGCTTCATCCCCCACCAAAACACATTCAACCCGCTCCCACTTATAACAAAATCCTTCGAAGGCAAATGGAGATGCAAGAGGAACGGTTAGTAAACATTAAATGGAGATAAGGAATGTTTTGCTATGCTTGATTTTCATTTTGGGAATGTGTAAAGGTGCCAAAAAGCTTCTGCATGCGCTACTCTTTTTTGTGAATGTCTTTTATTTAACCATATATTTTCATATTTGTTAATATTCGTGTCATTAATATAAGACAATTTTTGGACAAGGAGATAAATATCTTTGAGAGGATCTGCTGCCCAGTTTATCTTGTCGAGGGTATCGATTTGCAAATCATGGAAAAACAAGAAACGATTGATAATACATTTAAAATGCTTTCCACTTTACTAAAGCTAGTTTTAATACTCTAATTTTGTAGATATGTTGCTCCAACTCCTCCACCACCTCCTCCAATAATACCAAAACGAGAACGACTGACAGAGGACGTACCAGATACCTTCGAACCACCAATAGCTATAGTACACAAACCAGAGATAACCTCCCACATGGTTGACGATGTTTTCTTAAAGACCATCACCGAAAAGAAGACAATAGAGGACATAGAACGCCATCGTCGATTGGTCACCGAGTACCACACCAGAGCCAAACCGGTGGATGACCAGAAATGGAACGTTACCATCAGGTAATCATCACTAGAATTTTTTAAAATTACAGACATTATTAATGTATTTATTTTTCTTATAGAAACTACCCAGTTGATATGGCAGAGCCCCCAGAATGGGAAAACTTCTCTGACATATCGTCAGCTTCAGGCTTGACTCTCACTCCAAAACCAAGAAGAGCTACCATGAGTTTACCACCACAAAACCTGATGTAGATGACAAATTACCACTTAATGCACCAGAAATTGTCGCTAATTTGGGAGCTCCATCCCCTCCAAGGTAAAGAATTTTCATAATTTTTCTTCTATTACAAATTTTTATCTTCTTGTGTCCTTTTTAGATATACAACTACATCAGAAGTGCACACAAGAGACGAAAGCTACTTATCGATGTTCAACATACCACCAGAAAATCCCGAAGTTCCCAACTGGAACGTTCTTATCCGAGTCTTCCAACCAACCGAGCAAGAAGAAGGTCCAGTTATCGATAGTGCAGAAACGTTTAATTCCCAACTGACGACAGCAGATAAAATGAAATGGCGACAAATCATCACGACAGAATCAACCTTAAGAACCTTGTTGACGGAATGTGTGATAAGAGAAGATTACGAAAGAGTTAGGAGTGATACGAGATACACTAATCTTTTCGAGCAGCCTAAATGGGATGTTATTATCAGGATTCTTGCGCCACCTGATAGACAACCAAAAAGCAGGAAATGGGACAACAGGTAATACTGTCTTTCTTATGCCTATTCGGCTTTCTAATACCTTTTACCTTCTTACTCATATTATTTTAATCATTTTTTTCTCATTGATTTATCCTATTCTATTTTTTCCTATATTCTATGAAGTTGGTGTTTTTTCTTTCTTTATACGATTTAAAAAACGTGTTTTCTTTAGGAGTCGCCGCAGCAGCTTGCCAACACTCTACGAATACGACTCCGATGGAGAGAGCTCCGTTCGCACTCTCACCCGAGAGCCTCTGGTCCTGCCACAACGATCGAGGAAAAACTCCAGATCAAGCTACAGAAGCGAAGCCGATTTGAGATCTATGTCTGAGATGACAGTGGACTTCGGAAGGCAGGATAACTTTTCCGAAACGTCCAGCTACTATCCCGACAAGAGATACTACGAAGATTCCGAACATGGACACCCTTCGCTGGCTAGATCGCTGAGCCAACCAAGTTTAGCTAGATCAGCTAGCGAATTTACGGAGAGATGGGTGGCCACCGTCTAGGTACGATACAGCGAGCGAGTTTACTTCACCAGAAGGTAAAATTAGATCACAACCATCAAAATACAATGGTCTAATACATTTTTTCTTTGTAGGAACTCCTAAATCCCAACGCAGCTCCCGATTCCAGCCTCCGCGAGGCACAGGCGAGCAACGAGCAGTCTGGCAGACGAGCCAAGCGAGTACCACGACCGGACCTCGCGGTACCAGTCAAGTAGTAACTCAAGAATTCAGAAGTCAAGCGTCTTCTAGTTACGTCGGTCGTAGTCAGCCTCCGAAAGGCTGGTTCGGTGATAACGATAGCGAAGCTAGCTACAAATAAATCGAATATCTACAAAGGCGGCTTGTGAATGCCTGTAGGTCTATTTAAAAAGCAGTTACACTGCCTAAAGTACTCAGATATTCCTAATTATGTGCTAATATTAAAAGAAAAGCTGCCCTTTTATATTTAGAAGAATTTTCTTGTTATTTTGTATATTTTCTCTAAATTTTAAACTCATATTATTATATTAATAGAATCTGTAGGTTTGCATTATGTAAAAGAACAATGTTCAGTTCAACAATTTGGACTAAGTATCAAAGAGACTGTTCAGAGACATGGAACGAAATTTTCAACTATCCGAAGTTGCCAAATTAGACCTTTTCCCCAAATATTTGCTCAACAGATTAATATTGTTTATACTTACATAATGCAAACGTTTTATCCGTGAAAACAAAATCTCAATTCAAATAATATTAGTAACAAGCTGTGATAACAATGTAAGGTGTGTTTTTGATTCGATTTTTTATTCGAAGGGGCCTACCTGGTTTTCCACTTTTTCAAGCACAAATAATGTTTTCTTAATTGAAGAACTGTAGAACTGGGTATTGGGCAATGTGTCTCATTGAGTTTTGTAAAATGCTTACCATATAAAGTAGGAAGGTGTTTCACTTAATTATCTTTACACAACTTGCAAAATCAGTTGTAGGCTTTATACCATTATCAGAAAAAATTATGTTAACATAAATGATGACAACACATGAAAATTAAACCTTATTCAGATTTATGCGCCAACCGCCGATAAAACAGAGGAAGAAATTGAAAAATTTTACGATGACTTTTAAAAATCCCTACATAATACAACATCTAGAGATATAACAGTAGCCATGGATGATTTTAACGCCAAAGTCAGAGAAGAAAGATGTGAATCTACTGTAGGACCATATGGACTCGGTGTTCGAAATGAGAGAGGAGAATGCCTTATAGAAGTCTGCCTAGAACATAATCTTGATGTAATGAATACTTTCTTTAAACTGCCTAAACGACGCCTGTACACTTGGAAATCTCCAGCTGATAAGATCGATAAAATCGTTAGAAACCAAATTGACTATATTTTAATAAGCCACAGATACCGAAACGCAATACAATCGGTAAAAAGTATACCCAGGTGCAGACGTGGCATCAGATGACAATTCTCTTCCAACTTCACTTAAAAAAGATACAAAAGTGATAAAGCAAACAAACAATAATTAAAATTAGAAGACGTCAAAGAAAAACTAAAACAAGAAATTAATGCAAACCTAGAATCCACACCAGAATCAATTGGTGGTGATGTAGAACAACAGTGACAATTATTTAAAAATGCAATTATCGAACCAAGTCGCAGAGAACTCACAACAACCAGATGTAAGAAAAGAGATTGGATGAAAGAGGAAATCTTGAAAATGATGGAGGACAAAAGAAGGCAAAAGAATATCAACCTAACTTAGTATCAACAGCTGGATAATAAAATAAGAAGGAAAGTAAGGGACGCTAAAGAGACTTATTTTTCTGGAAAATGCCAAGAAATAGAAGAATTACAAAACAAATATGATAATTTTAATCTCCATAAGAAAGATAAAGAATTAGCTGGGGTAGCAGCAAAGCAAAAAACGTTAAGCATAGTATTGGACAAACAAAGAAACATTTTAGTGAAGATGGAACAAAAATTAGTAAGACAGAAAGAATATATAGAGGAATTATTCCATGACCAGAGGCAGGAAAAGATATATAAAGATAATCAGAGTAAAGACGAGGGACCCGAAATAACAAAGTCAGAATTATACATGCAGTAAAGTCCATTAAAAATAATAAAGCTGCTAGTCCAGATGAAATACCAAGTGAATTGCTAAAATTGGTCAATGAAAAAAACATAGATCTTTTGGTCCAACTACTGAACACAATCTATTCCACAGGAATATCATCTATGGAATGGAGTGGGCTAAAGAAAGGCAAAAGATACAATATCTTGAGACTCATAATTCAAGGAAAAATAGAGGTTAGGAGAAGCGTAGAAAGAAGATGCGTTTTCTGGTTAAAGAACATGAGAGACTGGTTTGGTAGCTCAAGGCAATTGTTCAGAGCAGCTGCTCGAAGGTCAGAATAGCCATGATGATTGCCAACCTTCGTCGCGGAGATGAGACTTAAAGAAAAAGAAGAATTGAGAACGGATTGACTGATCAAATGGAATAATAAACAGCGCATTTTAAACACAAACAAGCTGGTAAACAATGTTTTAATTAAAAGCCTGGAATCAAAAATTCTTTCTCGGCTAGCTCAGTCTATAGACATGATAGCATGAAACTTTTAATCTTAGAGTCATCAGTTTGTGCCCCACGTTGGGCGCCTAGTCAACGAATTGTTGTTTATAGATTACCCAATAAGATCCGACGCTGATTTCAGCCTACAAATGGGTGTTTTGTTGATTATAAAATAAATATTTTCCCATAATATATTTTTTACTTCAAATTTATTCATCTATATGTTTTTAAAATAGATAAAGATCGTAGAAAAGCATCACTTTAGACAAAAACATTTAATACATGCTCAAATTAATTAATTTGGTACTGGAAATAGATGAAGGTTTTAAAACGATATATCTGGAAGAAAAAAATCTAAGAAAGGAATCATTAAAACGATCTCCAAACTTTTGGTTATACTTGGATTCTGAGAAGCCTATAACCGAAACAAATGTGTTCATGATGACCAAATGTATCTAATACATTAAAGTGAAATATCTTCTTCAAAAATTGCTTAAAAAACCGAGACACACTGTCCCTGTTTTAACGTATATTTTAATAAAACCACAAAAATATCTTTCACATTTTTGTAACTGTGAAATTCGTTTTTGTCCAATCTAATGTGCTCAATTTTCTAATCGGTGATGGTTGGGGCCTATTTTTCCGCGTTTTACTAAACCTTTCGCTATTTTTTTATACCTGAGTTACTGGAAAACTACACCAGCAATGTAAGATAATCCGTAATGGTGCTAATTAATTTTAAATTTTATGTAAACAACATATGTAAGCTTTTATAAAAAGAAAATAAATATTTTATAATAATATCTGTTTTGATTTTCTCCTATTGTTCTAGAGAATTGTACAATACCACCTAAATCACTGTCAATAGAGAGATATGAGAGTTATCAAGAACCAGAATGTATTTAACTTTGCACGACATTATATATAGAAGAAATTATGGGAATAGTTGGACCGTCAACAATAGTTGGTTCCGAATGGAACCTCCAAAAGAAAAACTTAACCCAAGATCAAAAAACAAAACCTTTCAAAAGCTTCTATTTAAATGCCAACAGAATAAATGTGTAGCTCCACATGGAAGCACTGTATCGATAGCTTGGTGTAGATAGTAAGGTGAAGAATTAAAAATCTTTCAAAACCTTTCAAATCTAAATTCAAACAAAATAAGTCTGTAGCTCGACATGGAAGCACCGGAGTGATAGCTTGGTGAAGATATCAATGTGAAAAAGCAAAAATCTTTTAAAAACTCTTATCTAAATGCCAATAGAATAAGTCTGTAGCTCGACATGGAAGTTCTGTATCAATAGCTTCCTTTTTAGGGTTATTGAATAAATAAACTATGCTTCTTGACCATTTGTTTTCTGGCTGTAAACATTTTTAAATTTCTAATTACAATTTATAGAAATTTCTAATTTCTCATTGGTTTGACTAGAAGTTTAATCAATTTTACGGGACATTTCCCAGATTATTTTCATAAATACTCTTCTACTGACTGGAATTTGACTGTCGTTATGTTGTCTTCATTCTCGATTAGATCGTTGTTGATCTTTTTAAAACCACTAGAACCTTCCGCTGGTCAAGCAACTTCTTTACTATAAAATGAGTAAGCAACATCGTTGATCTAAGAGTCGCAAATTTTTAAAATAAGTCATAAATAGACTGTACCGAAAAAGACAAGGTTTTTTTAACTTGGCCAAAGTGCTAATCTGATCCAAGAACCTTCCTCCTTTTTCCGGGCTTAGGACCGGCAACAAGATCATTAAGGTAGTATTTCAATGATCCTGTAGGCGGAGTTAAAAAACCTGGACTTATCAAGATACAAAACTACTTCGCTAAAATTAAAATTTTCAACAAAAAGTAAAATAAGGCCTTTAAAAAATTAACTGAAAAATTAAGAGAATTTTATAAACCTGTCTATATGTTTAATTTATTCAATAGAACTATTTAATTGGTATCACTTGACAGATATCATTCATATACTAAAACAGATAAAATAGGCAGTAATTTCTTAACACGCCAACATACTAACATTATAAAGACTGATCTACAATATAAAAGATCTAGGTGAAATTAAACGCCTCTATAAAAAAGGAAGAAAAAAAGTGTTGAAAATGCTCTTGCTGAATTAACTTCCAATATATTATATTACACGTAACAACGAGACTAAAACACAACGAATGACAGCACAATAGACATATCATAGATATAAGGTAAAAGTAGAACTGACAATTAACAAACAAGAAAAGAAATTCACATATTTAGAAGACTTAGGTAAATTGGTAAACATACTGGAAAACCGAAAACATTTTCGGAAATAAAAGACACTACACAAAGAGCCGAGATATCTGATATTCCAAAAGAAAGATTCACTGCTTACCAGTCTTAGGTTTCTAATGAAACATTTAGGCGTCGAATGTCGCTGTGGACCGAGCGCCGGCGAATGGCTTACTAATGAAGGTTTTTTCTAGAATACCATTTACCAGCTGTCTGTGAGCATCTATAGGGTCAGATTATTAATCTAGGAAGAAGGACAAATTGAAGCTTGTTTTATTGAATATTGTTAATGATGAAATAATAAGAAAATGCCTAAAATATGGTTATACAAAATCAGAGAAGTATGTTTTAGAAATAAGGAACAATATTGTTATTCACTACTTCTAACACCACTCCAATTAAACCACCAAATATTTCATCATAATTATTTCTAAAATTTAAAGATAACAAAACACAAAAATAGAAATTCTCCAGGAGCGGACAGAATACCGAACGAACCTCTAAAGTACGGAGGACAAGATCTGACCAAACAACTATTACAACTAATCCAAAAAAATAATAGAACAAAACAGAATTCCTCAAGAATTTCCAATGCATTATTTTCAACTTTATCTTGAGATAGAAGACTATTATTCTCGAAAATGAAAAAGACACTACACAAAGAGCCGAGATAACTGATATTCCAAAAGAAAGATTCACTGCTTACCAGTCTTAGGTTTCTAATGAAACATTTAGGCGTCGAATGTCGCTGTGGACCGAGCGCCGGCGAATGGCTTACTAATGAAGGTTTTTTCTAGAATACCATTTACCAGCTGTCTGTGAGCATCTATAGGGTCAGATTATTAATCTAGGAAGAAGGACAAATTGAAGCTTGTTTTATTGAATATTGTTAATGATGAAATAATAAGAAAATGCCTAAAATATGGTTATACAAAATCAGAGAAGTATGTTTTAGAAATAAGGAACAATATTGTTATTCACTAGTTCTAACACCACTCCAATTAAACCACCAAATATTTCATCATAATTATTTCTAAAATTTAAAGATAACAAAACACAAAAATAGAAATTCTCCAGGAGCGGACAGAATACCAAACGAACCTCTAAAGTACGGAGGACAAGATCTGACCAAACAACTATTACAACTAATCCAAAAAAATAATAGAACAAAACAGAATTCCTCAAGAATTTCCATGCATTATTTTCAACTTTATCTTGAGATAGAAGACATTATTCTCGAAAATGAAAAAGACACTACACAAAGAGCCGAGATAACTGATATTCCAAAAGAAAGATTCACTGCTTACCAGTCTTAGGTTTCTAATGAAACATTTAGGCGTCGAATGTCGCTGTGGACCGAGCGCCGGCGAATGGCTTACTAATGAAGGTTTTTTCTAGAATACCATTTACCAGCTGTCTGTGAGCATCTATAGGGTCAGATTATTAATCTAGGAAGAAGGACAAATTGAAGCTTGTTTTATTGAATATTGTTAATGATGAAATAATAAGAAATGCCTAAAATATGGTTATACAAAATCAGAGAAGTATGTTTTAGAAATAAGGAACAATATTGTTATTCACTAGTTCTAACACCACTCCAATTAAACCACCAAATATTTCATCATAATTATTTCTAAAATTTAAAGATAACAAAACACAAAAATAGAAATTCTCCAGGAGCGGACAGAATACCAAACGAACCTCTAAAGTACGGAGGACAAGATCTGACCAAACAACTATTACAACTAATCCAAAAAATAATAGAACAAAACAGAATTCCTCAAGAATTTCCAATGCATTATTTTCAACTTTATCTTGAGGATAGAAGACTATTATTCTCGAAAATGAAAAAGACACTACACAAAGAGCCGAGATAACTGATATTCCAAAAGAAAGATTCACTGCTTACCAGTCTTAGGTTTCTAATGAAACATTTAGGCGTCGAATGTCGCTGTGGACCGAGCGCCGGCGAATGGCTTACTAATGAAGGTTTTTTCTAGAATACCATTTACCAGCTGTCTGTGAGCATCTATAGGGTCAGATTATTAATCTAGGAAGAAGGACAAATTGAAGCTTGTTTTATTGAATATTGTTAATGATGAAATAATAAGAAAATGCCTAAAATATGGTTATACAAAATCAGAGAAGTATGTTTTAGAAATAAGGAACAATATTGTTATTCACTAGTTCTAAACACCACTCCAATTAAACCACCAAATATTTCATCATAATTATTTCTAAAATTTAAAGATAACAAAACACAAAAATAGAAATTCTCAGGAGCGGACAGAATACCAAACGAACCTCTAAAGTACGGAGGACAAGATCTGACCAAACAACTATTACAACTAATCCAAAAAATAATAGAACAAAACAGAATTCCTCAAGAATTTCCATGCATTATTTTCAACTTTATCTTGAGATAGAAGACTATTATTCTCGAAAATGAAAAAGACACTACACAAAGAGCCGAGATAACTGATATTCCAAAAGAAAGATTCACTGCTTACCAGTCTTAGGTTTCTAATGAAACATTTAGGCGTCGAATGTCGCTGTGGACCGAGCGCCGGCGAATGGCTTACTAATGAAGGTTTTTTCTAGAATACCATTTACCAGCTGTCTGTGAGCATCTATAGGGTCAGATTATTAATCTAGGAAGAAGGACAAATTGAAGCTTGTTTTATTGAATATTCTTAATGATGAAATAATAAGAAAATGCCTAAAATATGGTTATACAAAATCAGAGAAGTATGTTTTAGAGAAATAAGGAACAATATTGTTATTCACTAGTTCTAACACCACTCCAATTAAACCACCAAATATTTCATCATAATTATTTCTAAAATTTAAAGATAACAAAACACAAAAATAGAAATTCTCCAGGAGCGGACAGAATACCAAACGAACCTCTAAAGTACGGAGGACAAGATCTGACCAAACAACTATTACAACTAATCCAAAAAATAATAGAACAAAACAGAATTCCTCAAGAATTTCCATGCATTATTTTCAACTTTATCTTGAGATAGAAGACTATTATTCTCGAAAATGAAAAAGACACTACACAAAGAGCCGAGATAACTGATATTCCAAAAGAAAGATTCACTGCTTACCAGTCTTAGGTTTCTAATGAAACATTTAGGCGTCGAATGTCGCTGTGGACCGAGCGCCGGCGAATGGCTTACTAATGAAGCTTTTTTCTAGAATACCATTTACCAGCTGTCTGTGAGCATCTATAGGGTCAGATTATTAATCTAGGAAGAAGGACAAATTGAAGCTTGTTTTATTGAATATTCTTAATGATGAAATAATAAGAAAATGCCTAAAATATGGTTATACAAAATCAGAGAAGTATGTTTTAGAAATAAGGAACAATATTGTTATTCACTAGTTCTAACACCACTCCAATTAAACCACCAAATATTTCATCATAATTATTTCTAAAATTTAAAGATAACAAAACACAAAAATAGAAATTCTCAGGAGCGGACAGAATACCGAACGAACCTCTAAAGTACGGAGGACAAGATCTGACCAAACAACTATTACAACTAATCCAAAAAATAAAGAACAAAACAGAATTCCTCAAGAATTTCCATGCATTATTTTCAACTTTATCTTGAGATAGAAGACTATTATTCTCGAAAATGAAAAAGACACTACACAAAGAGCCGAGATAACTGATATTCCAAAAGAAAGATTCACTGCTTACCAGTCTTAGGTTTCTAATGAAACATTTAGGCGTCGAATGTCGCTGTGGACCGAGCGCCGGCGAATGGCTTACTAATGAAGGTTTTTTCTAGAATACCATTTACCAGCTGTCTGTGAGCATCTATAGGGTCAGATTATTAATCTAGGAAGAAGGACAAATTGAAGCTTGTTTTATTGAATATTGTTAATGATGAAATAATAAGAAAATGCCTAAAATATGGTTATACAAAATCAGAGATGTATGTTTTAGAAATAAGGAACAATATTGTTATTCACTAGTTCTAACACCACTCCAATTAAACCACCAAATATTTCATCATAATTATTTCTAAAATTTAAAGATAAACAAAACACAAAAATAGAAATTCTCCAGGAGCGGACAGAATACCGAACGAACCTCTAAAGTACGGAGGACAAGATCTGACCAAACAACTATTACAACTAATCCAAAAAATAATAGAACAAAACAGAATTCCTCAAGAATTTCCATGCATTATTTTCAACTTTATCTTGAGATAGAAGACTATTATTCTCGAAAATGAAAAAGACACTACACAAAGAGCCGAGATAACTGATATTCCAAAAGAAAGATTCACTGCTTACCAGTCTTAGGTTTCTAATGAAACATTTAGGCGTCGAATGTCGCTGTGGACCGAGCGCCGGCGAATGGCTTACTAATGAAGGTTTTTTCTAGAATACCATTTACCAGCTGTCTGTGAGCATCTATAGGGTCAGATTATTAATCTAGGAAGAAGGACAAATTGAAGCTTGTTTTATTTAATATTATTAATGACGAGATAATACGAAAATGCCTAAAATAAGGTTATACAAAATCAGAGAAGTATGTTTTAGAAATAAGGAACAATATTGTTATTCACTAGTTCTAACACCACTCCAATTAAACCACCAAATATTTCATCATAATTATTTCTAAAATTTAAAGATAACAAAACACAAAAATAGAAATTCTCCAGGAGCGGACAGAATACAAACGAACCTCTAAAGTACGGAGGACAAGATCTGACCAAACAACTATTACAACTAATCCAAAAAATAATAGAACAAAACAGAATTCCTCAAGAATTTCCATGCATTATTTTCAACTTTATCTTGAGATAGAAGAACATTATTCTCGAAAATGAAAAAGACACTACACAAAGAGCCGAGATAACTGATATTCCAAAAGAAAGATTCACTGCTTACCAGTCTTAGGTTTCTAATGAAACATTTAGGCGTCGAATGTCGCTGTGGACCGAGCGCCGGCGAATGGCTTACTAATGAAGGTTTTTTCTAGAATACCATTTACCAGCTGTCTGTGAGCATCTATAGGGTCAGATTATTAATCTAGGAAGAAGGACAAATTGAAGCTTGTTTTATTGAATATTGTTAATGATGAAATAATAAGAAAATGCCTAAAATATGGTTATACAAAATCAGAGAAGTATGTTTTAGAAATAAGGAACAATATTGTTATTCACTAGTTCTAACACCACTCCAATTAAACCACCAAATATTTCATCATAATTATTTCTAAAATTTAAAGATAACAAAACACAAAAATAGAAATTCTCCAGGAGCGGACAGAATACCAAACGAACCTCTAAAGTACGGAGGACAAGATCTGACCAAACAACTATTACAACTAATCCAAAAAATAATAGAACAAAACAGAATTCCTCAAGAATTTCCATGCATTATTTTCAACTTTATCTTGGGATAGAAGACTATTATTCTCGAAAATGAAAAAGACACTACACAAAGAACCGAGATAACTGATATTCCAAAAGAAAGATTCACTGCTTACCAGTCTTAGGTTTCTAATGAAACATTTAGGCGTCGAATGTCGCTGTGGACCGAGCGCCGGCGAATGGCTTACTAATGAAGGTTTTTTCTAGAATACCATTTACCAGCTGTCTGTGAGCATCTATAGGGTCAGATTATTAATCTAGGAAGAAGGACAAATTGAAGCTTGTTTTATTGAATATTGTTAATGATGAAATAATAAGAAAATGCCTAAAATATGGTTATACAAAATCAGAGAAGTATGTTTTAGAAATAAGGAACAATATTGTTATTCACTAGTTCTAACACCACTCCAATTAAACCACCAAATATTTCATCATAATTATTTCTAAAATTTAAAGATAACAAAACACAAAAATAGAAATTCTCCAGGAGCGGACAGAATACCGAACGAACCTCTAAAGTACGGAGGGACAAGATTGACCAAACAACTATTACAACTAATCCAAAAAATAATTGAACAAAACAGAATTCCTCAAGAATTTCCATGCATTATTTTCAACTATATCTTGAGATAGAAGACTATTATTCTCGAAAATGAAAAAGACACTACACAAAGAACCGAGATAACTGATATTCCAAAAGAAAGATTCACTGCTTACCAGTCTTAGGTTTCTAATGAAACATTTAGGCGTCGAATGTCGCTGTGGACCGAGCGCCGGCGAATGGCTTACTAATGAAGGTTTTTTCTAGAATACCATTTACCAGCTGTCTGTGAGCATCTATAGGGTCAGATTATTAATCTAGGAAGAAGGACAAATTGAAGCTTGTTTTATTGAATATTGTTAATGATGAAATAATAAGAAAATGCCTAAAATATGGTTATACAAAATCAGAGAAGTATGTTTTAGAAATAAGGAACAATATTGTTATTCACTAGTTCTAACACCACTCCAATTAAACCACCAAATATTTCATCATAATTATTTCTAAAATTTAAAGATAACAAAACACAAAAATAGAAATTCTCCAGGAGCGGACAGAATACGAAACGAACCTCTAAAGTACGGAGGACAAGATCTGACCAAACAACTATTACAAACTAATCCAAAAAATAATAGAACAAAACAGAATTCCTCAAGAATTTCCATGCATTATTTTCAACTTTATCTTGAGATAGAAGACTATTATTCTCGAAAATGAAAAAGACACTACACAAAGAGCCGAGATAACTGATATTCCAAAAGAAAGATTCACTGCTTACCAGTCTTAGGTTTCTAATGAAACATTTAGGCGTCGAATGTCGCTGTGGACCGAGCGCCGGCGAATGGCTTACTAATGAAGGTTTTTTCTAGAATACCATTTACCAGCTGTCTGTGAGCATCTATAGGGTCAGATTATTAATCTAGGAAGAAGGACAAATTGAAGCTTGTTTTATTGAATATTGTTAATGATGAAATAATAAGAAAATGCCTAAAATATGGTTATACAAAATCAGAGAAGTATGTTTTAGAATAAGGAACAATATTGTTATTCACTAGTTCTAACACCACTCCAATTAAACCACCAAATATTTCATCATAATTATTTCTAAAATTTAAAGATAACAAAACACAAAAATAGAAATTCTCCAGGAGCGGACAGAATACTGAACGAACCTCTAAAGTACGGAGGACAAGATCTGACCAAACAACTATTACAACTAATCCAAAAAATAATAGAACAAAACAGAATTCCTCAAGAATTTCCATGCATTATTTTCAACTTTATCTTGGATAGAAGACTATTATTCTCGAAAATGAAAAAGACACTACACAAAGAGCCGAGATAACTGATATTCCAAAAGAAAGATTCACTGCTTACCAGTCTTAGGTTTCTAATGAAACATTTAGGCGTCGAATGTCGCTGTGGACCGAGCGCCGGCGAATGGCTTACTAATGAAGGTTTTTTCTAGAATACCATTTACCAGCTGTCTGTGAGCATCTATAGGGTCAGATTATTAATCTAGGAAGAAGGACAAATTGAAGCTTGTTTTATTGAATATTGTTAATGATGAAATAATAAGAAAATGCCTAAAATATGGTTATACAAAATCAGAGAAGTATGTTTTAGAAACAAGCAACAATATTGTTATTCACTAGTTCTAACACCACTCCAATTAAACCACCAAATATTTCATCATAATTATTTCTAAAATTTAAAGATAACAAAACACAAAAATAGAAATTCTCCAGGAGAGGACAGAATGCCGAACCAGTACCAAAGAATATAGACGCTTATAGAAGAGCAGTTCAAATGGGCGATTTTGGATTATGGTTTATATAGTCAAGAGAGGTGTTGCTATAAAGTCAAAGCGTGCCGGAGCGCGGTGATGGCTGTCGCCCGTCGACTTCAGTCTTTAAAACGGTCTAAATGAAATTTAGGGTGATGTCGGGTGGACGAGTCCGGAGAATGGTATGAACGGAGCTATTTATGTAACTTTGATCTACACCTAACAAATGTCGATGACCTTTGGGTTCAGAACTTTTTTTTTCACAATAAAATCTTGATTTTTTATATCAAATTTTAATAAAACGTTTTAAAGGTAAGAATAGTAGATAGTTTAAAAACCTTTTATGAGTAAAATATTGCTGCTCTTAGCTAATATTAATTTGCTTATAACAATGTTAATAATGTTTAATTACTTTGTAATAATAGGCAAGTTAATATTACTCAGCGGGAACCAAACGAGAAGGTAGCAGTTATCTCCCACCAGGATGGTAAGGAATATACTCAGAGTCCAAAAGTTAGGCATATCATGTATATAAAATTTTACTATTTGATTTATTAATATTTTTTCGAAATATATCAAGTGGATTAAAAAAGTATAAAACGATGGATTCACACTTTTTCAATATTTTAAAGATCCAAAAAAGGTGATTTTTCAAATACTTTTGAACTCATGAGTGTAAGGATACTAAAGGCACAGAATAATAAACAATCAGAAGGGCCACTCTCAGATGCCGCCTTTGAATTTTTTCAGCACGCGCGCCATGTTTTAGGAGGACACAAACATATGATTTGTGAGGTTATGCAATTGTTTACATTTATGTTTAATTATATTATATTTATGTTATTATATTTAAAACTGTTAATTTAATTGTATAGTATGTCTATGATTGCCGTAAGTTAAATTAAACCTGTTTTTTTTTCCATGCACACCACATAAACAACACTGGTTTCCCTTTAAAATCCTCGTAAAACATGGCGGAACGTCTGCGCGAAGGAGATGCGCGTACTTAATTTTTCGTGGAGAGTGGGCATTCTGTTTGTTTATTATTCTGTGCTAAAGGAGAGAAGGACTTTCTATGTTAAGTGTTATTGGTCAATATGATCATAAATTTAGCTGATTAAATCTGTCCAGAAATATCATTAAAGAAACTTATTGGCGATTAAATATATACAGTATACATTCAAGAGAAATATCGCTTTCAAAATAGATTATTTGCCATAAAAATAAATTATCAGGAAAAGAACGAAAGGCAGATTTACAAAACAGTCATTAGACCAATAATGACATACGCGGCAGAAACAATACGTGACGCAGAGGGGACAAAAAGGATGTTAGAAATAGCAGAGATGAAACACACCACAGAAAATTGGTAGTAAGACATTATGTGACAGAGCTAGAAATACAGATATACGACGTAGATGAAAGGTGGAGAACATCAAGAACTGGGTAAGAAATAGAAGAGTAGAATGGAACGAACATATAAGCCGCCGGAACGAACGAAAGACGGCAAGAGATGGTTCCCCAATAGGAAGACGATCAGTAGGAAGACCACGAAAACGATGGAACGACGTTCCACCGTTCTTATTGGAGGCACATTGAAAAACAGACAGAATCATGTCGATATAAAACGAAGAGGAAGAAGAAAAATAAATTCTTGGACTATAATTTTTGTTTTTTATTTATTTTGTGATGTTTTATGTTTTTTTTGTTTTTTTTTTTTATTAATGTTAAATATTTCTGAAAAAAAGGGTATTAGTAATATTATTAAATGGAAAAATAATAATATTTAAAATAGTAATGACAAAAAGCAATTCTGTGAATAACTTAAAATATGAAACAGTGAAATAAAAGCATTAAAAAATTGAAAAAGTAGGTAAGGTATTGAAGAAAATAAACTAAAAATTGTTATAGCTGAATGTATATTTAAGAAATTTTTATTCTAAAATTGAAATTGCTTTTTTACATTACCTATTGATGGCTCAATTTTTGAAGTTTTGGATTTGGCTTATCACTACTAGCAATTTTAGATTTTTAGCTCTTCTAGTATCTCGATTATCTTTATTAATCCATTTTTAAATTATTGAATACCATAACTCTAACAAAAAATTCTAATAACCGTTATCGATGTGATTTACAAGAGTCATCAATGTTTTAAAATGATGGATTGATTTTCATTTAAATTTTTTATAGCCATCGTAAAATAGTTTCGAAACACAATTCAGATTTCTGCTTTATAATCTGAGCCTTCTAAGAATTGCAAGGCAAACAGACGTTGATGATAAAGATGTTTAAAAGAGACATGGGGAATCTAAAATTTGCATTCCACGACATGTCTTTTACAACTAAGCAGAAATCCTTAGCGAATTGTGCTTCTTGTACTCCCACAGAGTAAATCTGAATAAAATGAGAAAAGGCAGCAAATATTTGATTTCACGCAAACAAATCCTATGTATCTCTTGATACGTATTTCGACCTAATAGGTCTCGTCAGAAGAGCTATTCATAGGGTTTCTCAACGTGAAAAATCAATATTTTCTGCCTTTTAAGAAGCAACAATAACATGGCTTCGATACGGACGCACTAGCGACATCTAATTTAACAATCGTAAAATAGTTTCGAAACTCAATTCAGATTTCTGCTTTATAATCTGAGCCTTCTAAGAATTTCCAAGGGCAAACAGACGTTGATAAAAGATGTTAAAAGATGTCCGTATCGAAGCCATGTTTATTGTTGCTTCTTAAAAGGCAGAAAATATTGATTTTTCACGTTGAGAAACCCTATGAATAGCTCTTCTGACGAGACCTATTAGGTCGAAATACGTATCAAGAGATACATAGGATTTGTTTGCGTGAAATCAAATATTTGCTGCCTTTTCTCATTTTCTCATTTTTTTATAGCATTTAAAATCAACTTACTGACATTTTCCAAATAACAAACAATTTTAAACTCAACATCAAAAATATCAAGTGAAATACGTATTACTTCTGTAAATTCATCTGTAGTACGCAAAAATGACCAAGTTCGTTACTATTTTGAGAAACTTTATATGCTTTAAAAAATAATAAAAAATCTGTCATTGAAACAAAATAACATTTTTACGAACAAAATAATTTTCACAATTAGTTTTTTTAGACATTTGTATGCAAAATATCCGGCAAGGTACTTAACTGAATTGAGATAAAGAGAAGTTGAGCCAGTCGAAGATGCATTATTGATACCCTTTCAAATATTGATAAACACTTTAAACTTGTTTCTAAAAGTTCCTCATTGATGGTCAGATTTGTATCAAATGATTTACAATCAAAAACTTCATGCAAGCTAGATGTACTACCTAATTCATCTTCGACATACTCATCAACTTCCTTATAACATATTATCGAATCATCACTATCGCTATTACAATCTGAAATCGCTATTGCATCTGAAACACCGTGAGCATTTGTTAAAAGGATCATTAGAATAAATAGTATTTTTAATATTTGCATCATGTTTTTCTGACATTTCATCTCCTGTATCCATAAAAGCGCAAACCTCTAAATCAGTTACAGAATCAATACGTTTATTATTAAAGCTTATTTGCTTATTTGTCCATCATTGTCTGTGTGCATCTATAGGGTTAGATTTGTAATATAGGAAGAAGAACACATTGAAACTTGTTTTATTTATTATTATTAATGACGAGATAATAAGAAAATGACTAAAATATGGCTATACAAAATCAGAGAAGTATGTTTTAGAAACAAGCAACAATAATGTTATTCACTAGTTCTAACACCACTCCAATTAAACCACCAAATATTTCATCATAATAATTTCTAAAATTTAAAGATAACAAAACACAAAAATAGAAATTATCCAGGAGAGGACAGAATGCCGAACCAGTACGGAGGACCAGATCTGTCCAAACAACTATTAAAACTAATCCAAAAAATAATAGAACAAAACAGAATTCCTCAAGAATTTCCATGTATTATTTTCAACTTTATCTTGAGATAGAAGACTATTTTTCTCGAAAATGAAAAAGACACTACACAAAGAGCCGAGATAACTGATATTCCAAAAGAAAGATTCACTGCTAACCAGTCTTAGGTTTCTAATGAAACATTTAGGCGTCGAATGTCGCTGTGGACCGAGCGCCGGCGACTGGCTTACTAATGAAGGTTTTTTCTAGAATATCATTTACCATCTGCCTGTGAGCATCTCTAGGGTCAGATTATTAATCTAGGAAGAAGGACAAGTTGAAGTCTGTTTTATTTAATATTATTAATGACGAGATAATAAGAAAATGCCTAAAATATGTTATACAAAATCAGAGAAGTATGTTTTAGAAACAAGCAACAATATTGTTATTCACTAGTTCTAACACCACTCCAATTAAACCACCAAATATTTCATCATAATAATTTCTAAAATTTAAAGATAACAAAACACAAAAATAGAAATTCTCCAGGAGAGGACAGAATGCCGAACCAGTACGGAGGACCAGATCTGACCAAACAACTATTAAAACTAATCCAAAAAATAATAGAACAAAACAGAATTCCTCAAGAATTTCCATGTCATTATTTTCAACTTTATCTTGAGATAGAAGACTATTTTTCTCGAAAATGAAAAAGACACTACACAAAGAGCCGAGATAACTGATATTCCAAAAGAAAGATTCACTGCTAACCAGTCTTAGGTTTCTAATGAAACATTTAGGCGTCGAATGTCGCTGTGGACCGAGCGCCGGCGACTGGCTTACTAATGAAGGTTTTTTCTAGAATATCATTTACCATCTGCCTGTGAGCATCTCTAGGGTCAGATTATTAATCTAGGAAGAAGGACAAATTGAAGTTTGTTTTATTTAATATTATTAATGACGAGATAATAAGAAAATGCCTAAAATAAGGTTATACAAAATCAGAGAAGTATGTTTTAGAAACAAGCAACAATATTGTTATTCACTAGTTCTAACACCACTCCAATTAAACCACCAAATATTTCATCATAATTATTTCTAAAATTTAAAGATAACAAAACACAAAAATAGAAATTCTCCAGGAGAGGACAGAATGCCGAACCAGTACGGAGGACCAGATCTGACCAAACAACTATTAAAACTAATCCAAAAAATAATAGAACAAAACAGAATTCCTCAAGAATTTCCATGTATTATTTTCAACTTTATCTTGAGATAGAAGACTATTTTTCTCGAAAATGAAAAAGACACTACACAAAGAGCCGAGATAACTGATATTCCAAAAGAAAGATTCACTGCTAACCAGTCTTAGGTTTCTAATGAAACATTTAGGCGTCGAATGTCGCTGTGGACCGAGCGCCGGCGAATGGCTTACTAATGAAGGTTTTTTCTAGAATATCATTTACCATCTGCCTGTGAGCATCTCTAGGGTCAGATTATTAATCTAGGAAGAAGGACAAATTGAAGTTTGTTTTATTTAATATTATTAATGACGAGATAATAAGAAAATGCCTAAAATAAGGTTATACAAAATCAGAGAAGTATGTTTTAGAAACAAGCAACAATATTGTTATTCACTAGTTCTAACACCACTCCAATTAAACCACCAAATATTTCATCATAATTATTTCTAAAATTTAAAGATAACAAAACACAAAAATAGAAATTCTCCAGGAGAGGACAGAATGCCGAACCCAGTACGGAGGACCAGATCTGACCAAACAACTATTAAAACTAATCCAAAAAATAATAGAACAAAACAGAATTCCTCAAGAATTTCCATGTATTATTTTCAACTTTATCTTGAGATAGAAGACTATTTTTCTCGAAAATGAAAAAGACACTACACAAAGAGCCGAGATAACTGATATTCCAAAAGAAAGATTCACTGCTAACCAGTCTTAGGTTTCTAATGAAACATTTAGGCGTCGAATGTCGCTGTGGACCGAGCGCCGGCGACTGGCTTACTAATGAAGGTTTTTTCTAGAATATCATTTACCAGCTGTCTGTGAGCATCTATAGGGTCAGATTATTAATCTAGGAAGAAGGACAAATTGAAGCTTGTTTTATTTAATATTATTAATGACGAGATAATAAGAAAATGCCTAAAATATGGTTATACAAAATCAGAGAAGTATGTTTTAGAAACAAGCAACAATATTGTTATTCACTAGTTCTAACACCACTCCAATTAAACCACCAAATATTTCATCATAATTATTTCTAAAATTTAAAGATAACAAAACACAAAAATAGAAATTCTCCAGGAGAGGACAGAATACGCCGAACCCTAAGTACGGAGGACAAGATCTGACCAAACAACTATTAAAACTAATCCAAAAAATAATAGAACAAAACAGAATTCCTCAAGAATTTCCATGTATTATTTTCAACTTTATCTTGAGATAGAAGACTATTTTTCTCGAAAATGAAAAAGACACTACACAAAGAGCCGAGATAACTGATATTCCAAAAGAAAGATTACTGCTTACCAGTCTTAGGTTTCTAATGAAACATTTAGGCGTCGAATGTCGCTGTGGACCGAGCGCCGGCGACTGGCTTACTAATGAAGGTTTTTTCTAGAATATCATTTACCATCTGCCTGTGAGCATCTCTAGGGTCAGATTATTAATCTAGGAAGAAGGACAAGTTGAAGTTTGTTTTATTTAATATTATTAATGACGAGATAATAAGAAAATGCCTAAAATAAGGTTATACAAAATCAGAGAAGTATGTTTTAGAAACAAGCAACAATATTGTTATTCACTAGTTCTAACACCACTCCAATTAAACCACCAAATATTTCATCATAATAATTTCTAAAATTTAAAGATAACAAAACACAAAAATAGAAATTCTCCAGGAGAGGACAGAATGCCGAACCAGTACGGAGGACCAGATCTGACCAAACAACTATTAAAACTAATCCAAAAAATAATAGAACAAAACAGAATTCCTCAAGAATTTCCATGTATTATTTTCAACTTTATCTTGAGATAGAAGACTATTTTTCTCGAAAATGAAAAAGACACTACACAAAGAGCCGAGATAACTGATATTCCAAAAGAAAGATTTACTGCTTACCAGTCTTAGGTTTCTAATGAAACATTTAGGCGTCGAATGTCGCTGTGGACCGAGCGCCGGCGAATGCTTACTAATGAAGGTTTTTTCTAGAATATCATTTACCATCTGCCTGTGAGCATCTATAGGGTCAGATTATTAATCTAGGAAGAAGGACAATTGAAGCTTGTTTTATTTAATATTATTAATGACGAGATAATAAGAAAATGCCTAAAATATGGTTATACAAAATCAGAGAAGTATGTTTTAGAAACAAGCAACAATATTGTTATTCACTAGTTCTAACACCACTCCAATTAAACCACCAAATATTTCAAAATTGTTTGTTTTGGTAGAAGCACTCGGTCCAGCTTATTATAAAAATGTCTCTTAGTCTGATCCGCTAACCCAAATTTGCCGGGAAGGAGAAAAATCGAATTAAAAAATTCTCTACTTTTTCAGCAAATATAGATCTACAAATGAAAATTTTTCTTACGAACCTTTAGATGTAGGAAAATTCTGAGCATCGCAGAAGAACGAGGGGTCAATTTTATGTAAGAAATGTCCACCCGCTTGACTCTCGGACGAAAATTGACGCCAATATAGTCGAATAACGAAATTTGAAAAAAAATCCAAGGGTACCCCCTTGGATGATTTTTTCCAAATTTTTATTAAAAAAAAAAATTTTTATGGAATTGGTACAAGTACTCGGTCCAGCTTCTTACAAAAACGTGTCTTTAGTCTGCTCCACTAACCCAAATTTGCCGGGAAAGAGAAAAAATCGAATTCAAAATTCTCCACTTTTTCAGCAAATATAGACCTCCAAATGAAAATTTTTCTCACGAACCGTTAGATGTAGGAAAATTCTGAGCATCGCAGAAGAACGAGGGGTCAATTTTATGTAAGAAATCTCCAGTCGCTTGTCTCTCGGACGAAAATTGACGCCAATATAGCCGAATAACGAAATTTGAAAAAAAAACCAAGGGTACAGTTATTGATTAAACATAGATTAAAGACATAGATTAATAAGCTTTTGAATTTTGGCTATCAGTACTGAGCCTCCTATCTTTATCGCTTCCGTGACGGCACCGTCCTCCCCCGGAGCTTTGTTATTCTTCATCTTTTTTAGAGCCTTGTAACTTTCGTCCAAGGAGATTTCTAGGATATCTTCGGAACCCTGATTTTGATCCTTCCTCTGTTGATATTCAACTATATCTAGAGGCAATTGGTTGCTATATAATGTCTCATAGAATGATTCCACAATTTGTAACAAATGTTCTCTGTTTGATGTGATGTTGCCGTTTCTATCCTTGAGTTTAACTATTTGTTTATTTCCATTTGTGAGTTTGCGTCTCATTATTTTCATACTCTTTTCCTCAATGGTTTTGAGGATTTTCTCATCTTTGTCGATATACAACCCACAATACATCTTGTTTGTAGTAAATTACACTATTTGCAATTAGAGATAAAGTATTTGCATATACTACTTGTATTTTACATATACCTACTACTTGTTGATGCATTTTTTATTTTTATAACAGGATTTAATTCGTATTTACAACGCTACTAAAGGTGACATAGAGATATGTCAAAAATTTACATCTTCAACTGACTCATTTAACAATCATTAACGAAACATTTGAAACTGACTAACGCATTATATTAATCTATATACAAAAAACAGTTATTTTTACGCCGTGTTGCATATATAATTTTCATATTCAATGTGATTTAAATAAACAAACACGAACGTTTTCGTTTCACGTTCGGCGTATGATTTTCTTGCATATGATTAGACATCGTAAATATAAAAATCGTATAAATTATTAATTAGAGAAACTCGGAAAATGCGATTTTAATATACATTTGCATGAAAAGTTTTATTTCTATAGCATTTCTTGGTATGTTACACTAGGTTAATTATTAAATGTAGTTGAATCCATCACATAAGTATTTTCTGCAGTATTTAATTAATGCAGAATGCAGAATCAGAGGACAAAATTATTAGGAACCAAATCGACTTTATTCTAATAAAAAATCGATTTAGAATCTGTATCAAATCAGCTAAAACTTATCTAAGTGCTGACATTGGATCCGATCACAATCCCATAGTAGCTGTAACCCAAATAAAATTAAAAAAAGGTGATCAGAAAGAAGTCTCGCAAAAATATTGATACAGCCCCATTACAACACGAGAAAGTTAAGCAATCAGTTCAAAGACTGACAATTATTATACATTATAGAACACATTGAATAATCCAATAATTAAACTACAAGTTTTGAACAACCTTTAAATTAATGTTTAATAATTAATCATGAAATACATTTGACCAATATCCATCTATTTAGATGTATGAGTACTCATACATCTCAGAATACTCTGTACATAGGTATAGGGAAGTCTTATGAAACTATACCTTATTTTTTGCAGACAATTAGAAAATTCAATAAAATACAGGGTGTTTCATAAGAAAAAATATAACTTTGAAACGACGCGCTTTAGTGTGACACCCTGTATATTTTAGAATAATTTTAAAATGTAGCCTTTATCAATTGAAAATGTGTCATTTTCATAAAATTAAAATCTCAATAAATAACACACATTTCATAAATATATCTGTTGAATAAATATAAATAACTTTTAAATAATTCAATGGTATAGAACATCATTTTCTTCTAACACACAATTACATTACACCTATCTCTACTTCATTGGATAAAATCTATCTCCTCAAGAACTTATCGTTTATTGTCAAACAATTACAATAGCAGACTTAAGTTCTCCATTCAACAATACAGGATAGTTTGAACCATGTTCTTCCAACCATCAATTAATAGAGTACCGACATGTAAGTAATGTTTTATTTATTTGTTCATTTACTAATTTATTACAATTTAATAGATACTTTTATACCAATTTGTGGGTCTTACGTTGTCTGCTAAAATTTTTTATTCATTTTGAAAAACCACAGACATGTACTATTCGCATAATTACTGTAATTTATATCATCTATTTTTGTTTATCTTTATTAGACAACACCCTAATATGGGTTTATTATTATTTCAGCATTTATTTAACTTTGTATCGAGACCTGAAGATGCTTTGCATATTGTAGAAAGTGAAACCGGTCGTCTGGATAGTTAAATTAAATTAATTGTGAGTAAGTCTTATTTATTATTTCTTCTACCTATTTGAAATGGACTCACACAAGTAACACATTCATGATATGGAAATTAGTCTTTGTACGAAAAATCAACTAGATGACAAAAATACTCGTTTATACAGAACAGAATAGAAAAGTCAATTTATTTATAAATCTGATTAAAAAGAAGGTTGGAATTATAAGGTACCGATGACCGTTGTTGGGGGAACCATGAGGTTCCTTTTGGAAAAGATTTTACATCGAATGTGATGTGTGGAAATTGCTGAAGTTCTCGTTGAAAAAAATGTTTAAAAATAAATTTAAAAAAATCCTTATTAATACTTTAATAATAAAATTTAAAGGAGTTCACATTTTAGACACATAGCTCTGATTACACCATATCTCTATCCACTGAGATATTTTTATCCCCCCAGAATGGATTAAGACAGCCTACAAATGCACACTGAGTGGAAAAATCGTATTTTTTTAATGTCTTTGCGAGTTTTTGCCTTTGATGAAGTATAATAATATAAGTAGGTAATTTTCATAACCCCACATATTCAAAAATATTTTTTTTTAATAAGTGATGTTTCTAATTTGTCATTTTAAAAGGCATTGCCTGTCATGTTTATTGTCGATGTTTTATTGTCGATTTAATGTTGATTTGTGCTTAATTGAGTAAAATTATGAGTTTAAATGAAGGTAATTTAGATAGTGAATTAGTATTAGTTGGAAGAATAAGTTCTGGACCACGAAAAAGACAAAAGACAGTTACAACTTCTTAAGGAACAGAAATACGCTGCTCTTGCTGGTGGTTGTGTGTTCATAGGTTACTTACATAAAGGTAAAGCTTTTAAATGTTGTGAAGTTCGGCCTAGTGATGCTGGTGCATTTCGGAAGACACTTTATTCGAAAACCTCAAATGGACTTCCGTTACCTACCGATTTCCTCTTACTTATGGGGGTAGTGTAACTGTGTGTAAATCTTTCTGTTTGCACCTTACTCAGTTTACATCAGAAATAGTTCTACGACTTGTATCAAAACTAAAAACAATAACACGGAAAGATCACTAGTTAAGAAGGAGGCGGTTCGCCAGTTTATTGGAAATTTAAAAGGTACTGAAAGTCACTACAACCGCAACAAATCAAAAAGAGTATATTTAAGTAGTGATCTTTCAATACGAAAACTTCGCATGATTTATAATGCTAGTGCAGAAAATCCCCAACTCCAAGTAAAGTTATCAATGTTTCGTAAAATATTCTGCGGAGAGTTCAATGTTGGTTTCAAGTCTCCGGCATCTGACGTCTGTGGGTACTGTGCCATGATGGACGATAAATTAAAAATGCTACAGGAACTCAAGAGCAGAGACTTTTTACTGAAAAAAGAATACACAAGAAAAGGGCAAAGTGTTTCTATGACCTAATGAAGAAACCAAGGAAAACGAGAAAACTTTATGCTTTGACATGCAGCAGGTGCAACCACTTTCTCAAACGCCTATTCAACAGCCTTTTTATGACAGACAATTAAGTCTTTACAATGTTTGTGTAACAGACATTAAAAGTGACATCACCCATACTTTTATATCTTGACCAGGGAACAGCAAGCAGGGCGCAGTTCAACCGAAGTAGCTTCTGCTCTTCTTAGTTATCTTCAATCAGATGACCTTACAGATGTAACCCACCTGAGATTGTTTTGTGATGGATGTACAGGTCAGAACAAAAACAATCATGTGCTTCATACTTTAATGTACTTTTGAGCAGCCCACGAAGGCACCTTGACACATATTACTATTAATTTCCCCTGTCAGGAGCAATTCTTTTTTACCAGCCGATAGGGTTTTTGGAACAGCCGAGAAATTGTTGCGGAAAAAACCTACTCTTATTAATAAAGAAGAGTATCTTGAAGAATATAAAAGGTTGGAACTGTGAAGGTACTTGGAACATATTGGTCTCTAAAGGATGTAAAGTCACTTGCTAATAATTATTTAAAACACTTACCTAAAATCAGTGACACAAAAAGAATTTCATTGAGAAAGTTGTGACAAAGAAAAAATTACAGGTATGGGTTAAAGGCAAATGAATTCTATCGGTTTGAACTAGAGCTACACAAATACAGCCTTCTAAAGCAACATACGATTGGAAAAAAATACTAGAAAATCCTCTTGAAGAAATTCATTTAGTTGATCCCGTAAGCGCAGCAAAAAAGAAGGATGTGAACGAACTGTTAAATATTCTTTTTGATGCAAACTGGCAAGACATTGAAAGCCTTCGTTGGTACAAAAACATTATTGTTGCTCCAAATGTAGATGTACCTGAAGAAGAGGAGGAAGTTGTTTGTGACTGTTTAGAAGAAGACTGTGCCCATCACTTGTAATACCTAGACTATTATCTAAAGGATTTACTCTACATGTTTCACTATAACATAAGGTTTCACTGTAATATTGTGAAAAGGGGTAATTATTTTATAATAAATAAAATTTTTATTTTCATATTGTGAAGAACAT
Source organism: Diabrotica balteata (assembly GCA_918026665.1). Classification (NCBI taxonomy): domain Eukaryota; kingdom Metazoa; phylum Arthropoda; class Insecta; order Coleoptera; family Chrysomelidae; genus Diabrotica; species Diabrotica balteata. Next base: position 136,557,990 of record OU898283.1, read on the forward strand.
ATTTTTTACTTTGGTTACTAGTTTGTCCAATACTGAGTCCAACCCTACACTAAAATAAACAATCTTATGCTAAACTATAGTAAATTGATTTGATCAAAACACCACATATCCAAACCTGCTATGTTCATAACCCCACATGTGACATGTGTTTCATGCATAACCCCACATCTAACAACTTTTATATTATATTTTTAATTTGTTATACCACTTTCTACACAAATAAGTAGTTTTCTTTGCTCATAAACCAATAATGAACTATAACTATATTACCTAATTATGTTTTGATGAAATAATGTAGATGAATCGGTTTTTTTACTCTCCTGAAAAAATAGCCAATGTGGACATGTGGGGTTATAAATATTACCTCCACAAATATTGAAATACAAACTAAGAAGTAAGTTTTTTTTATTAATTTTGTCATTTACTATTACACTCACTAGAAATTTTATCGTACAAACTAACAGAGCCTACGTAAACATAAGATTACAATTTCAATAAGCATTCCCGTTCGATCCAATTACTTACAACTACACAGCTAACAAATGCCGATAAACGAGGAAAAAAATTGAGCTGCAAACAGCCCGTTAAAAATTAGACAGTTCGATATGTTTAATTACTATGTAAAAATTACTTTTAACGGTGCGGAATCAGTGATTGTTTATAATATATTCTGCTTCTTCTTCGATATTAATCAGAGCAGCCAACAAGATCGACATTTACCATAACGTTACTATTCAGTTAAGTTCTGAGTGGCTTGGTGTCTAGTTTAGTGGGTAGTTGTGGGCACTAGCTGGTTAGTAAATTGGTCTTTTGTTGTATTTTTTTTATATAATTCAGTGTTTGTATTTAACTTTAGCACGGGTGATAGATTTTTAATAAGAACGAAATCAAGAGGATCACTAAATATTCTCAAACGTATGCTAACTAAAAATTTGCATTTTGAAACGATTTAAAATACAAAATTATATATAGAGTTGCTAAACACCACTACAGTAATTCATCATTATCCTCTCCATTGATACTGATTTCATTATCGGTTTACAATCCTTTTATTTCTGCATTTATTTTTCCATTGCTCTCTTATAATGATTTTAATGTCATCTACCTTCTAGTTCTCGGTGTCTCTTAGCATCTTCATTAGATTAAAGAACATCTTGTAATTTTTTTGACCATATTGCCTGTCAGTCTTTTGATGATGTGTCCTATTTATTTTAAACGTTGTAATTTAGTTTACGTTACTCTTGTAATTATGGTATACCTCTTGTGCCTTGGTTGACATATATTTCAGATAAGCTTGTTTCTTTTCTTTATATTTTTCCTTCACTTCTGTATAAAACCATGGAGTTCTTCGCTTTGGGAACGATTTATTTTCATTTATATTTTTTCTCACCTTCATGGTGAAAAACTTCCTTAGCTGACGCTAAGATATTAGACTTAATTTTTGCCCAGCTTTCTTTGACTCCACGAACTACAAATTCACGATTCTACTACAACTCTAGACACTTTTACAAATTTTATGAATTTGTACTGATTTATTACTACATATTACTTATAATGATTCATTTATTTTTTTCTTCTCCATATTTTAACAGATCTTATAGAATATTATCTTCACCTATCGCTTTATCATTTTTTGTTTTCTTCTTCTTCCTCTGCCGTCCCCATTAACGGAGGTTGGCGACCATATTTCTAAAAGTTTCTTTGTCTTTTTCAATGTGGAATAATTCATCTACAGTCTAGACACTCAACTTCTTTCTTTATTTTCGCGATTCCCCTATTTTCTCTTTCATAGCTTTTGCTGATTTCTTTTACATTTTTTTCTACATTTTCATATTTCTTTTATTTATTTTGTTTTGAAGTCTTTTATCTTCTTCTTTTCTCTGTTATCAATCATTTTTCTTTATTCCTCTCGCTCTACCTATTGACGTATCACATCCAGTTTTATATAACTTTTTAAAATTATTATCCATCTCTGACCTATCTAGATCTCCTGATTTCTTCTGTATCCATATATGTATTTCTCTTTCTTTCGTTAATGGCTTCCGCTTTGTTACTTGCTCTTTTGTAATTTGCTTTATTTGGTGTGTCCTGTTATATTGAACTGTTGATTTCACTCGTTTATTTATTCTGAATATCATGCTAAAATGTGATCACTTTCATCCACATTGTAGTAGAAGGTATGTTAGGTTTCTTCAGGTTACCTAAAGAGACTGCTAAGTTTACAGATTTTGGATTTTAAATTAAAGTCAGAATAGGTTTTTATTTTAAGTAGATCAGAAGGTATAATTGCAAAAAGAGTTGCAATATTATGAGTTAATTCAGGTAATACTGGGTATCATCAGCAAAAAGAAACATTTTTCCATCCGATTTTTAAGTTAGTGATGTCATTTATAAATATAAGCAAAAGTCCAGGACCCAATACTAAACCTTGTGGTACTCCATATACAATGCTTTTGTGACTAGAGTCAGTATCATTTGCTCTACCTAGCTATTTCCTATTCATCAAGTTAGATTGGAACCAATTCAAAAAAATATTTCGAATTCCGTAAAAATTTAATTCTGTTATCAAAATTTCGGGATTTATACCATCAAAGCTTTGACATTAGTCAAACAGGATTGAAGAGTTAAAAAAATTAATACGATATTATATTTACAAAAAAAGTGTATTTGTTTGTTTCCCAGTATTTATTAATTTCTTTGTAGGAATTAGCGACATTTTCCAAGCATGAAGCACATCATTGCCTATATTTTTTCTAAATAATTTTTTGTATAATCTGTACCATAATGAATTATCAATCAATGTCGCACTAAAGACTCAACTTGTATATAAAATATATTTTTTTTTAATTTTAAAGAGCTATTTTAAATATCTCGAAAAATGTGTGCGACGACGATGTTACCGCCCTTGTCGTGGACAACGGTTCCGGCATGTGTAAAGCTGGCTTTGCGGGAGATGATGCGCACGTGCCGTGTTCGCCAGTGTCGTAGGCAGACCACGATATAAGGTAACTATACTAGGTTTTTTTGCTATCCTACAACTTTCATTGCATGCATTGGATTTCCATTCTCTTTAAACTTTTACTATAAAAACTGGTTGTTAAATATTTGTTAATTAAATGAGAAGCTACAATTTTAGTATTTATTTGATTTATTAATCAAAATGAGCTTAAATTCAAACAAAATTATTATGTCTGAATAGGTATTTTCACTATCTTTCAAACGAGGTATCACTTGCCATAAGATCACATTTGAAATTATCTGTCACAGGGCGCTGTAACGTCATATGTCACCTGTTATGACTAGTTGAGAAGCCTACGTTTGTTTATTACCCCTAAAAGTTTCAATATTATAACGATAACCGTTCAAAAGATACGAGGGGGGAACGGAGTTTTGACTAACACTGTATATTAAATAAAAAAATTGACCAGATGCCTGGATAATTTCTGGATTTCTGGATAAGTTTTCAACGTATTCTTTTTAATACTATTAAATGGGAAAAGGCCCAATTAAAGATAACAATACGTTTATTGGACGTTTCAATTTCCACTTCGGAAATCGTTCTCAAATTACAAACAGTAACTAAATAAATTTGTTAAAAATGAACTGTAAACACGCATGGGATAATGAACATAGGGTTCAATGGAATAATTCAAATGTTAGTCTTGAAAGAAAAGGATGGTAAAAAAAGAAAAATCAAAGAAGCGGCTCTAATTATGCTAGATGAGGCCAATTGTGTCGCAAAAATCTCGGCAGAATGTAGTAGTCTGGTTACCAATATTGAAAGAGGAAGTTATTAATAAGAAAATACCAGCATTAGTAAGTCAGTAACATATAGTGGATACATCATTTATGTTTTTTAAATAACGTAACATAATAAAATCAGAATTTTGATGTTTGTTGAAGGTAACTAAATTCACGAACAAATACTTAACAATGTCGGGATAGTATTATGAGGTTTTTTTTCCTGGTTTTACCTTATAATTTACTATGGAATCACTAACAGGAGAATTTTACTGTCATCATGTCATGTGTTTGTTTTTTTAAAGGCGAATTACATGCTATGATTTTTTCTGAGGATATTCTCAAGTTAAGTTGATTTCATGTAATCGAATGAACTATCTTATAAGTAAAGTCGTCCCAGGAGCGCAACTCAACAATATTGGCAATATCATTTTAAATGTCGTCTACTTTAATAATGCATAATGTAAGCCTGAATTGTCTCAATATAAATGATTCAGATAAAATTAAGTTATTAGAAGAATTTTTCACTATGTAACAAAAAACAAAATTTGTTTTAATTTGCTGTTTGTATTTTAAGAACGATTTCCGAAGTGGAAATTAAAACGTCAATAAACGTATTTTTATCTTTAATTGTGGCTTATTCCAGTTTTAATAGTAATTAAATTACAATGCCACATAGAAAATAGCTTTAGTGTTCTTTTTACTTTTTTTACAATAAAATTCTCTTCTTAAAACAATTTCCAATGGAATTGGGAGTAACATAAAACATAACAATCATCAATCAAAAACAATTCTGATCATATTACCAATTTTCTTTAGGGTGTAATGGTTGGTATGGGGCAAAAAGACTCGTACGTCGGAGACGAAGCTCAAACGAAACGCGGTGTCCTCACTGTCAAATACCCCATCGAACACGGCATCATCAGCAACTGGACGACATGGAAAAAATTTGGCATCACACCTTCTACAACGAACTTAGAATCTCTCCCAGAAAACCACCCTGTCCTGCTCACCCGACAGCACCGTTAAATCCAAAGATCAATCGCGAGAAAATGACCCAAATAATGTTCGAAACGTTTAATTGTCATGCCATGTACGTTGCTATACAGGCTGTGCTGTCTTTGTACGCTAGCGGGAGGACAACGGGTATCGTTATGGATTCGGGGGATGGAGTATCCCATACAGTTCCTATATATGAAGGTAAACCAATGTTAATGTATCTTATTTTAAACTTTTATTTGTTCATGTAAAACATATCAGCCAATTTATTCTCCAGATTTTATACTACTTGACTTTTCTTTTACTCTTGTCATGTTTTCAATAGTAATAATCAAATTCTACTAACTTATACGTGAAAATGGTTTCAGGTTATGCCCTTCCACATGCGATCCTGCGTATGGATCTGGCTGGAAGAGATCTCACAGACTATCTAATGAAACTGCTCACGGAACGTGGTTATAGCTTCACAACTTCAGCAGAACGGGAAATTATCAGAGATCTTAAGGAAAAAATTTGCTACGTAGCGCTGGACTTCGACCAAGATCTAGCGATAGCTCAAAATACTACTTGCTTGGAAAAATCGTACGAACTGCCCGACGGGCAGATCATCACGCTGGGAAATGAACGGTTCAGATGTCCGGAAGCTATGTTTCAGCCATCTCTAATTGGTAAGTTTTTTTTATGGAATTAACTTATAGAACATTACAGAGAAGGCACTAAAATGTTACAAAAGATGTTAAAAAATAAAAAAAAAATTGCAAATCTTGTTGTAGTCTGTAGACTGGCTCCCAAATTGGATGAATATAGCTGAAAGACAAGAATAGTTCTATTGAGCTGAATCTAAATCAGTTCTTAACATTTTTAAACATTTAAAACTCCCCTTTCTGGCCCAAAAGTACCAATTTGCAAAAAAATATTAGGATTAAGTTCAAACTTACATTCACTTACTTCAAAATCTTTATTGTTCTGATGGCCGCTTTAAGTTTTTTTTAGGGTGAAAACTACCCCTTATTGTCAAAATCTATACAATCTATACATCTTTAAAAAAAAGCTTAAAATAAATTAATTTGGTTATAGATGAATTAAATAATGATTGTCTGATACTCTAAGCATATAATTTATTGACTATTTCAACCCATTAAAAGTTCATTTTTTAAGGCTGGAAACTACCCCTAATTGCTCACATTTTAAAATTAAACTTATAACATTTGGATGTTATCATTATTCCTGATACTCCCCTATTTCGAAGTTTATAAACAGTGTAAATTTGGTTAAGATGAATTAATTTGTAATCACTTTTTGGTGATCTAAGCATAATTTTTAAATATTCCATCCCTTTGAAACATCAATTTTTAAGGGACAAGTAACCCTTCGTTGCCAAAATAAAAATAATAAAATTTTCCACCACCGAAATGGGGTGGCAACTACCTTCGGTAAAAGCGCTTTCGACATCATATAGATTTTGATCCTTGTACTAACCACTACTTATTTTCAAATTTTCAAATAAATGGATCTTTTCCGAAAAAAATGCGAGATGAAAACCTTCGTTTCCTTAGCTATTCCTCTGATTTATTTTTATTCTCTATATCTTTGTCCAACTAATACATGGTTTATTTGATGTTAAATAATTCTCTCTTCTTGATCTTCTGGTGACTTCCATGTGCATAGTCTTCTACTTGGTCGTTTAAACAATGTCTAAGACTATCACCACGAGTTTTAACAATATACAAATATATGATAAAAATGCACTGACCTTTATAAAGCAGTGTATTTGTATCGGTTTTTAATAATTTGGACAAGTTTTTGTAGTTAAATTAAAATAAAAGGGCATTTATTTTAAGATAAAACAAAAAATATACTCTTATTGAACATAAAAAATAATTCCTAATACAATAAGAAATAATTCTTAATGCTCTACAGAAATGATTCAATATTTGACCTTCTACAGCTAAACAGCATCCCAATCTGTCATAAAAACTTCTGCGGACAGATGTAAGAGTTTGTGCTGTGGTAGAATTGGAAACTTCTCTTATTCGGTTTTTTTAATTCTTCCAAATTTTGGGCTCTAGAAAAATGAAGTCCATGGATATAAGATCTGGAGATCGCGCAGGCCACTTAATATCGCCGGTTCTACTGATAAATCGATTTGGGAAAGTATTGTTTAAGTATTCACTAATTATTCGAGCGTTGTGAACTGAACAACCGTCTTGATGGAATCAAACATTCTCCAGATTTTACATCTGGAAGATTGAGAATATCAGGAAGAACATGACTCTGGCAGTCCAGATATTAACTTTTTGAGGTCGTTGAGTTCGATAAACAACACTTTTGTGCTGGTTTTTGGCGCCCAATACCTCGTTATGGAAGGATTGTGTCTTCCTACTAACAAAACGGAAGATTCATCAGTAAATAAAATGTTTTTAATAAAATTGGGTTCAGCTTTCATTATTAGAGTTTTACAAAACTCCATATTTCGAAAGTAGTCATCTGGATAAAACTGCTGTGTTTTCGAATATTTAAAATTATTGTACTTTTTCGTTACTGTAAGGTGAGTTGCACACACACCGATTTTGTACTGTCGATTTTATACCGGTCGTCCAAATTCCATTAGTGAACCATATGTGAGAACTATACCTGACACACACGTCGACCGCTGATCGGTGCCGGTAAAATGCCGATGAACAGCCGGCCACTGCCACTGTATAGCTGGCAGTATCGAAAAGTAGTGGCGTAGGTGATTAAATACAGGCTTGCACACGCATCGATTTTTTACCGGCCATTTTAGTCGATTTTCCGTAATTTTCATGGAGTTCATCTAATGATGCAATAGAGATTCTGAAGAAGTTGAAAAACTTAACACCATACGCCTTTGTGTTTGAATATCCAACATAAAAAGAGGATGTTGTCCTATAATTGTTCTATATGAAGTGACATTGTTGACAGTTCAATGAGTAATGTCAAAAATAGGTATAAACTACTGTCAGTCAAGTTTTGTATTATTCTGTATGTAAGAAGGAATAAAGTATAATTGTTGATGGCCAGACGTTTATTGGTGCATATTTCCTAAAGTACATATTTCCTTGTCTCTTGATGTCTTCAAATTAGAAGGAGGACTTCACCTAACTTAAATTATAACACTTAGTTCTTCAAAATAGTGTAGAATATTCCCGTGTGTTCTTTGCTTTGATTGATAGGATGAATCCACTGCTTGCGCTTAATCCTACGGTGCTGAATAGGCACGGCGATATTCAATAAACTCGTGTAGCGACAACCAAGCACCTGCTAAATATCGGCCGATTTTACACTGGCCGTTCGAAATCGGTATGTGTGCAAATAGCGTAACATTGCTCACATCTAACTCTCTAGCAACGCTTCTACTTGAATGTGTTGAATCTACATCGATTCACAAATTTGTGTATCCCTGTATTCTCTTTCCTTATCTTGTTCTGGTGGCACCTCTTAAGAGTGACATTTTCTGTAATTTTTGAGGTAATAACTCTCAAAATATTTAACAATATTATGAACTGACTGTAAACAAGGAATTGGTATTTCCTCAAAAAACACAGAAAACAAATCTATACACTGTTGTCCAGAATTACCAACATAAATCCATTTTATGATTTAAACCTTTTTTGCGGGCGTATAAGCAGACATGTTGTTTACAAAAATAAACGAAAAATCTACGTTGTTATTAGAGAGTTTTTAGCCCGTTTACTTTTCGATGGACGTTAAACGTAAAACGTTATACTTGTCATGCGCCTTGAATAATAAATAAGGGATAACGTTTTTACTTAAAATATTTTTGAATCCTTTCAGAAATTAAGCTATGACAGATTAACGTTAATTGACATTGACGAACGTAACCTATAAAACGGCAAGCTTATACCACGTTATACTCTATAACCTATTTTATTTGAATAATTTGCTATAATCTAAGAAAATAGACGACGAAGACACAGAGAAGTAATAGATTACAATTTGATAAGAGGCTTAATTCTTCACAATATTTTTGATCCTGTAATACCTGTTGCACCAAGACTACATTTTGTGTTGGAAACAATTGAAGAGAAAGATGCTGAACTAAATTTTCTATTTTTTTTTATTCTATCATAGTTATCTTTGGTTCTGCTCTTAGACAAGGAAAGAGAGCTGCTCATATGACTATTTTTTTTGTTTTTTTTTATGATTTAGATATCTGGCATTTGACAACATTACAAACACGTAATCCCTAATAACGTTAAACTTATCTTTACCTAAATAAGGGATACCTTATCCGCTAATAAAGTAATTCGTTTATTTTTCTGTTAATGTGCATGAGCAGAATAACGTATAACGTTTAACGTTACTAAATAAGGGGCTTAAAAACTCTCTATTGCTTTATATGCCTATTATACCACTGTATAATGACAAATTATCAGCGACGGGCCACCGGAGGTTCATGGAAAGTCGACGGCGTGTAGTGTTTCCATTTATAGCGTGTTTATCTAATTTAAAACTTAACGTATTGTTCCAACTTTGTATTCGCCCAACTAACAAAATTAAGTTTTTTTTGTCATTATTTAGGTATGGAGATCCCGGGAATAGCAGAGACTACTTATCTATCCATCATGCGATCCGATATGGACATCAGGAAGGATCTGTACGCCAATACAGTACTCTCAGGAGGTAGTACTATGTTTGTGGGTATTGCGGATAGAATACAAAAAGAAATAGCTGCACTGGCACCAGCTTCCATGAAAATCAAAATTATTGCACCTCCGGAGAGGAAATATTCCGTATGGATAGGTGAGAAAATTGATGTTTTATATAAATATTATAGATCTTAAAGTTTCTTTCATGATTTATCGGTGATTTGCGATGGATTTTCATGTTTAGTTTGTTTCTAATTCGTTATCTTTGTTTTTTTTCTCTTTTTATCCATCACTTTCTTTTTTGTCCAATGATTCTCTAAGTCTTGTTATTTTTGTTTTCATGCAAAGATTTTGATGTTTTTATAAATTATGTCTTAATGTACGATTTAATATAGCTCACTCAAAGTTCTAAAGCATTTTCAGAGCCACTGTCATCATCATTCTGGCTTTGGATCAACAAGGAACCTTGTTCTGGGATCTTTTTTTTCTTTCCTGGCCAATGAGTCTATCAAGCAGCATTTTTCTAGCTGGGTCATTTTATTTCATTCGCATTACATTCCCTATCCACCTCAGACGTCCAATCTTAATATGTTTTACGATATAAGGTTCCTGGTATATTCTATAAAGTTCGAAGTTGTATCGTCTTCTTAACAATCCATTGTATTCAGTTTATTTGGACTTGAGTCCAGGTCTTTGAACTATATGTTAGAACTGGGCGTATTTTGTTTTGGACTTGTTTTTGTAGAGTTTTATTTTTGTATTTCTCGATATAATTGTGGATTTAAGGAGAAGATTGAGCCGTGTTAATTCTGCGGTTTATCTCTGCGGTAGTATTATTTTCAGTGTTAAGGAGCGCTCGTTGGTATACAAATTAGTTCACTGCTTCGATAACGTCGTTTTTCTATAACAAGTGGTCGTAGGATTTTGGTTGCGAGCTTATTTTCATACACTTTGTTTAGTTGGTGTTTATTATTAAATTATTATGTAAATGATTCTTTTAATGTCTCTCCTACAGCGTTTTCCGGTCTCTTAACAATATTGATATCATCATATTAAACCAATGGTTGTTATTTGTGATATACGTCTTACTTTTTCCAGAGCCAAATTAAACAGTATTGATTAGAGAGGGTCTCCCTGGTGCAGTCCGTTATTTGTTTTAAAAGGGTCATACAGTTACATCTGAATTAGTACTGTAGACTTAACTTTTTCAAGACTTAATTGTATTTTAAATTTTACAACTGGTTTGGTATTCCTAGCTCTTTCATTGCTTTGAACATTTCCTTCGATCCCAAGAATCGTTGTGGTTTCTCTTCACTTCGTCTATTCCCTTTACCACGTCTTTCGTCTTCCAGGTGTTTCTTTTTCCTCTGTGTTAAGTGCCTGGTTAAAGTATTTCACCCATCTATTCATTAATACATCTTTCCTTGTTGTTAATAGGTCGCCATTCTCACTTCTGCATTGTCTTGTGGTTGTCCTAATTAATTTCTGTTGATGTTAACTTTCTCAAAGAATGCTCTAATTTTTTTTCTCTGTTGAGATTTTACAAATAACAGTTGTTTTAGTTCGTCGAGTTAGCATTTTTCGGTAGGCTTCATTTTTTTCTTTTGTTGTATTCTTGCATTCATCGTCAAACTACTGCTGCTTCAATGTCTTGCTTTATTCTGGTCCGGTAGGAGTCTATATCTGTCTGGCCTTCTTCATTTATATTTTGAGTACACGTTTTTCGAGTATTGTTCTACAATTGTCGCATCTCTCAACTTTTGCACATTTAATTTTATTCTATCCATTTTATTTTCTTTGTAGGTGCTTAAAATTCTAGCCCCTTAATGTTGAGATCACTAGGAAATGATCTGAGTCTATGTTTGCGCCTCTATAACTTCTACAGTTTATTACGTCTCATCCATGTCTTGAATTTTCTTCTTCGTCTAGCCATTCACGTCCACATCTGAACATAAGCCTCTTCAAGTCTTCCTTTCATTGTTTTTTATTGTACGCCACTTGTAGCCCATTTTTCCGGCAGTCCTTTTCAGATCATCTGTCCATCTCACAGGAGGTCTGCCTGGGTCTTTTGTGTTGGTATGGTCTCCAGGTAAAAATTGATCTGTGTCATTTGTTTAGATCGTTCCTAGCTACATGTCCAGCGTATTCCCATTTCAACTTTAATGATTTTTGCACCACATCGGTGACTTTGGTTTTCTGTCTTATCCATGTGTATGTTTTCTTGTCCTTAAGTGATATATCTAGCATTGCTCTTTCCATCGCGTGTTGAGTGACTAAAGTATATTAATATTCTTTTTGTGATTGTCATGTTTGCGCCGCATAAGTTAATATCGGAATAATGCATGCATCAAAAACTTTAGATCTAAGATGTAATTGAATTTGTTGATTTCTGAGTATATAGTTCAGTTTACCGAATGCTGCCCAAGCTAATGTCTTGAATCTATTACAATGTAATCAATCTGACTAGTTGTTCTCAGAGCCACTATACCAATTCCAAAAACACCAAATAGCGATGTACATCATATTATTTCTATTGTTTATGTCAGATTTTTAGTTATATAGTAATTCCTGGTACGTTTTCTTTTAATGCATCCAATTAAATAGATACTGGGGTGAGGTGTTCATTTTTTTATTGTGTAAGAAATATGCAGTATAAAATCATGTAGGAGATAAAAACATATTGAAGATTTTTTATCAAAAAATAATAGATAAAAATGAGACGTGAAACGATACGATAAAAAAAATAATAGAATAAAATGAGACGTGAAACACAGTAAAATATTAAAGGGAAATCAAAAATAGTGACCATTGGACAATATTTAGAACATATTTTAAAATGATAATGAACATTTTCTAGAAATATAAATTTTAAATTGGCTATAATTTAATAGTTTAGCATTATTCAATGAATATAATAATAATAAAATCAAGGTGTAAAAAAGCACTCAACTTTTAACGATATTTTACATAAAAATAATCGTGAATTTAAGAATAAAATCATTGGAGCACTATAAACAGGTCAACAATACTTTTATGCTTATTGTGAGTGATGAGAAAGTATATTATTCGTTCAAGTCATTATGCAACTTTTAGTACAAGTACTACAGTAATAGTACATTCGTTTAATTTTGTTTTTTCTCGATAAAATTTTGATATATTCAAGATATTTATAACATACTAGTGATTTTGCCCGTCACATGCGATGGGGAATCCAATCAATTGAATCTACAATCACTCCACTTTCCTGTCTTCCTCATATTTAAGGCTAGGACACCAAAAGAATAATATTTTAATCTGTTATACAACTTTTATAACAAATAAGTCACTTTTGGAGAGTTATGAAATCGACCTAAAACCAGCGTTATTCTAGTTTGGCAATTCATTTGTCGAAAATCTCGAATTTTGTATTAGATTTTTTACCGATCACCAAATTCGCAACTAATTTTTAAGATCAACAAAATTTTCAAAAGAATTAAAAATTAAATTTATAAAATAATAAACTTCTTACATGAAAGGTTCCGTCTTTTCACCTCCAGAATATTGTCCTATTTGATAGATAGTTATCTGAAGGATGAACATTTATTTATAAAATAAAATGGACCCGTCTTTTCACGTAAAAATATGTTGCGATTTCTTATCTGTAAGATAAATGTTAAATTTTTTGAATTTCAGAAAATGGGTCATCAGACTAATTAATCTGAATTGTGAGCATCTATTTGCTTTATTTTTCTTGGTTATAAGTATAAATGTCGATATAAGCCAATCTTCTTGGAAGATTCCAGTGGTATATATATTGTTAAATAGTAGTGTTAAGGATTGAAGATTTTCTTCATTGATAAGTTTTATTATCTCTACATATATCTCATCTGGACCTGAGGCTTCTGTGGCTTTGCCGTATTGATTGTTTTGTAACTTCCGATGTTAAGATATCAAGTATTGTGTCTTGTGCTATATTCATTTGTGGTTCTCTTTTTTCATCATCAAACAGATCTTCGATGTATTTTTCCCATATATTTCCAACATTTTCTGGGCTAGATATTATTTGGTTTTTATCATCTACTAGAGTTGTTGTAGTAAATTTGTTTTTCATCTTTGTGACTTCCTTAATCTTTTTGTATGCATTAAAATAATCATGTTTTTTTGCCAATTCCCTCAGTTCCTCATGTCTGCTGTTCATCCATTCTTCTTAGGCTTTCTTGATTTTGTTTCGGATAGTTCTCCGGATTTCTTTATATTTTACTTCATTGCGGTTTTTGTAAGATCTTCTTACGTCCATCAGTTCTAGGATTTCTTCTGTCATCCATGTATTCTTTGCTTTTCTTGTAGTTGTTCTGTTTGTATAGTTGTAATTGTTGTTTTAAAGGTGTGCCAAATACTTTCTACTGATTCTTCTAGGTATATCACTTAAGGACAAGAAAACAAACACATGGATAAGACAGAAAACCAAAGTCACCGATGTGGTGCAAAAATCATTAAAGTTGAAATGGGAATACGCTGGACATGTAGCTAGAAGCGATCTAAACAAATGGCACAGATCAATTTTAACCTGGAGACCATACCAACACAAAAGACCCAGAGGCAGACCTCCTATGAGATGGACAGATGATCTGAAAAGAACTGCCGGAAAAATTGGCTACAAGTAGCGTACAATAAAAAACAATAGAAAGGAAGACTTGAAGAGGCTTATGTTCAGATGTGGACGTGAATGGCTAGACGAAGAAGAAGAAGAACATTCTTCTGCTACCGCAGTATTGAGTATTGGGTATTGAGTATTTTCTCTATCTCTGCCTGTACTGCTGTATCTTTAAGTTCTTTGAGGCTACGTTTTATCTTCTCTCTGCGTTTGATTTTCTTCATTCCAATTGAGATTTTACCGATAACAGGATGGTGGTCAGAACTGATGTTTTTCCCGGTTTATGTTTTAAATGCCCTGATTCCATTTCTATAACGCTTGTCAATTAATATAATAATCTTATTTATTAACTAAAATTTTTGAAAGAAACTACAAAGAAGTAAAAATCAAACAACTAATAGGGGGAAATGAAACCATTGATCACAGAAATTGGTCATTAATCAAAATTAAATCTTTTTTGGGAAGGTCTTAGATAATTTATTATAGAATGCTTCACTTATGTTATCCGGTTAGTCAGATGTAGGGGCATTCACTTTTATATTGTTAGATCTAATTGGATAGGTATTCAGATGAAGCAGAAGCATTCTTTTCGATCTGAGTACAACGCCTTTACCATGTCTTTAATATAATGTTTAAAATATCTAATTTGATTTTAGCTGTTGCCTAGAACTGTGCAACGTTTAGATTTAGCAATCTTAGATAACCAAGAGAGTCCATGAGAGAGTCCGAGAAATCATGGGAGTTACACATAATATTGTTGATGACATGAAAACGACACAACTGAGATGGTATGGACACGTAAGGAGAATGCTGGAAAATAGAATACCAAGACAAATTCTTGAATGACAACCAAGAGGTAGGCGGAGACCAGAAAGGCCTAGAAGAAGTTGGAGAGAAGGAGTTGATAAAGAAATCAGGGAAAGAGAACTGAAGGACGATCTATGGAACGATATAATGAGATGGAAATTGAAAATCGGAAGACGTCGAAGAACGTTACAAACCGACATTAGATATATAGATACCCAAAGCAATTTTTCTATTCGTGAAAAAAGTACCCACTTAACTAACTACATTATTATTGAAAAGATAATATTTCCAAATAAATCTTGAACAAAACTGTACGCGAAACATTAATATAACAACTTCTTTTTAATACTTACTTTGTTTTAAACTATTTAGCGTACGTTCTATCTCAAAGTAACCGCAATTTTTGGAAATAGCACTTCAAATTTCAGATAAAATCACATTTTTTCTTAATTTCAGATAAAATTGCTCTCCATGTTTTATTATTGATAACTTTAGTTCGGCGATAACATCAAATTAGCTAATAACAAATTTATATTTGACAGGTGGAAGCATTTTGGCAAGCTTGACGACGTTCCAGCAAATGTGGATCTCCAAATCCGAATACGAAGAGTCTGGATCAATTATTGTTCATAGAAAATGTTTTTAGAATACTTTTGTTTTGTTAAGTACTTAAATAAATATATCTTTACTTAGTATATCGATATTTTATTGCTTCTTGGAAAGTTCTATTTATGTTTGTATTAATTGCTTAGTTAAGGAAAGCTCTCAAGGAGATTTTATTCTTAGCGTAAGTTCCTTCTAGAACTTTAAGATGTTTTGTGAGCAATATTTGTAATAAAACGTAAACCTTTCATCCATTCTGCATCATTTATAAAACAACCATTTTAGTAGAAAAAAATGTACAGAATCTTTCTATAGAAAAGATAATAATCCTATTAAGAATTAACAGAAATCCTAACAGAAAAGAATTCAAGGCAATTACAAAACAATACAGAAGTCAGAATGGCGACCTTTTGACAATAAGGAAAGATGTATTGAATATATGGGTGGAATACTTTAACCAGGCTCTACATACAGAGGAAGAAGAAGAAAACCTGGAAGACGAAAGAGATGGGGTAAGGGGAAAAATTGAGAGAAAAGAGAAACACTAACGATTCTTGAAGTTAAAGATGCAGTTAAAAAACTAACCAGAAACAAATCACCCTAAATAGATAATCCCCCAGCTGAACTATCTAAAAAAAGGTGGTCATGATACCATAATGCGCTTTCGTTATACCTAAACGTATACAGAAAAAATATAAGTTAAACAAAAACACATCTATTTTCACAGCTGAGGCAATAGCAATTCTAAAAGCACTGGAATATGTTTATCAGGAAGAGGATCAGAACGCTATAATCTTTTCCGATTCACTTTCCGTTCTTAAAACTTTAAAATCAAACACAAAAACAACTAATGATATTATTTTTAGCATCCAAGCAATACTTAAACAATTACAAGATCAAAATAAATATATAAAAATTCTTCTGGGTCAAAGCACACGCAGGAATAACAAAAAATGAAATTGCAGATCAAATTGCCAAAGAAAGTATAGTAATGGGGAAACAAATAAATTACGAACTAACTACAGACGAACAAATAACCATAGCAAAACAGAGAATGATGAAGAAATGGTCCTATTTATGGCAAGAGTACAGCTTTACACATCCAACACGTTACAGCAGACTTGAAGCCAAATTAAGGAGAAAACCTTGGTACAATGAGTACGATTACAGTCGAAAAAGTATAACTACTATCAGCAGAATGAAGTTTGGTCACGCATGTTATCCAGCACATTTATTTAAAACAAAAATACTTGAGAGTGATCTTTGCGAAGCCTGTAATAAAATCGGTGATCTTGACCACATCTTTTTTGATTGTTTAAAATATAGAGCTCAATCTAATGAGCTTTTCAGAAAACTTTTAAAATTAAACATTGAAAGCCCATTTAATATACTGCATCTTCTTGCTTTAGATAAAAAAGAAATTTACGATTGTTTGCTGTCTTTCGTCAGAACAACGAATATACAAATATAACCACCTTTGTTAATTCCTTATGTCTTTCCTTAATGTATGCATACCTATCTGTCCGAGGCCTACCTTTTATGTTTATAAAAATGCCCTGATCGGCCCCTGGGCGAGAAGCGTGTAATCCCTGTGTAATCCTTGTATCTGTTTTTAAAAAAATTGTGTCTGGCTGTGTGGGTATTTACCCTAAAGCCAATAAAAAAATAATAAATAAAAAAAAAGATACCATAATGGCACTACCGTAGCTGATAAAAAAATATGGACATAGAAATCCCTTCCTAATGATTTGAATATTGGAATACTTTGCACCATACAATAAATAGAAGATATCTTTGAATGCTCTAACCACAGCTGAATAACGCTTCTAAATGCAGCATATAAAACGTTTTCCGCAGTACTATATCACCGTATTGCACCATATGCACAACGGATAGTAGGAAAATACCAAGCTGGTTTCAGAGGTGTTAAAAAAAAGACAATTCATCAGATTGCAACCCTGAAACAAGTTTTAGAACATGGAACATGGCACAGATACTCATCACGTGTTTCTAGACTACAAAGCAGCCTATGACTCTGTGAATAGAAGAGAAATGTTTAAAGCAATGAAAGAGCTAGGAATACCAAAACAGTTGGTAAATTTAACAAAACCAACTTTTGAAAAAATTTTTGTTGTGGTCTATTTGGTAGCGTGTTATCCAATATTAAAAATTGGGTTTCAAAGTTACTAATCGTAAAGCGAATTGTACGTTCGGTAGGCCTATTATGTGGACCATAAATTGCTCTAAGCGCACGAAACACATTCCTCACAGAACTCCCATTTCAAAATACAACTTAATAATTTCTAGACGCCACACCGGACTAAGTATTTCCATCATGAAATATCAAACAATACTGAACAAAAGATAAATGTTAGTTTGATAGTATTCATGCACGATCTCAATTAAACTAACTAAAATTGTTTTTTATGCAAAAACATTATATCAATACATTTTTGGCAAAGTAACGTAAGTCACCAAAAATGATTTGTAGAAAAACCATGTTTTTAATTCAACCTGGTTAAGCTTATTTAAATTATTATGACTGAAAAAAACTTGTCCTACTTGTCCTAAAAAAGGTTTAAAGTAATTATAGGCTTACTACACTTTGGCAGTACCTTTTTAACAATATCGTTAGTTTAATTGAAAAACATGATTTTTTGATATTTTTGGTATCTAGAATTAGCATTACACAACAGTGCAAAGTAAGATCGAGACGTGACTTTGACTTTGTTAATATCTATGAAAATCAAAAAATAAATCAATAGCAAATGAAAGTATGAAAGTGCAGTGGGCCAGAAAGTAGAGAATAATTTATGAGTAATGAAATCCACTTTGGGAAATATATGTATAAACACCAAAATATCAGTAGCAACTTAACTGAAACATTTTATTAATAAGTTTTTAGAAAATACTTTGTAGTGTTGTTCTTATTGTTTAGTATCAGCTGCTCTTCTTATTATCCCGATTAATGTCAAGTGTTTGATAAGTTCAAAAATAAGATAAGAGGTAGTTATATTTATATTTATATCCGAGGATCAATGTCAGTTAACCATAAGTGGTGTACTTCGAATGGTAGAGATGATTAGGTGAGTATTTGTCTATTACTTATATAATGCTTTTAGATGCATTCAATATTGCCCATAGCAACAGCATATGAAGTTACCATTTCATATTATTATTTTGTTATTGTCATTAGAGTATTCTTTTATCGCAAATAATTTAAATTTTTTTTTAGTCATTGTTATTATTAACCCATGTAGAATATAATTATAATATATTATAGAAGCATATAATTATGATAAATATTTTGAGATTTGATCTGAATATTTTCACAAAAATAATAAAATTAGAATAGAGTTTCCTTATATAAAATCTTCTTCGTCTCCTTCCTTCTTGTATGTAGGCTTTAAAACCTGTTTCTTCTTCAATATTAGCCTCCTAAATTGTTAAATTATCGCACCATATTTTTCATGGTCTGCCAACACTTCTTCGTCCATTTGGTGAGTTATCTCGTGCTATTCGTACTATCCTATCCTCTGTCATTCTATGAATGTGTTCGTTTCACTCCTGTTTCCGTTTTGTCACCCATCCATTTATGTCTTCTATATTGTTTGTATGCTCTTCTTATGTTTTCGCTTCTCTCCCTCTCCAACAGACTTTTCCCTGATACTCGTCGGAGTATTTTCATCTCTGTTGTTTCTAGTAGACGTCTCGTTTTAGATGTCAGCTCTTGTCGCCACTGTGTCTGTTAATATGGGTCTAATTACTAAGACACATCACAAAAAAGGCCATCGAGTACAATACACCATCATATCTTTGTTTTATAGACCTGACAAAGGCTTTCGATCGCATCCAAGTCTTGTATAAAATCAAAGATTACAAAATTGCTGGACAAAAATAAAACAAAGTTTAATGCTGGAATACGCAACAATAACACAATAATTATTTTTTTCAATATAAAGTTGAATGTTCGAATAAATGAACTTTGATGGTACACAAGGCAAATATCGAACACAGTAGTTAATCAAATCTTGCCCTAATGCAGAGGGCAAGATTTGATTAACTACTGTGTTCGATATTTGCCTTGTGTACCATCAAAATTATTTTTTTGTTAAATTATTTATGTAATAAAGGCTTCTGTAAGGGTAATAATATGTTTTATATTTGCAGGTACGCCATACTACTGGTTATTTTGGCAACCACAGCCACAGCCATTGACAAAACAGTCTTCAAAAGCTGTTCCGAACGACCATTTTGCAAGTAAGTACAACAAATTTCCTCGTGCAACTTTTTCTTATTAACAACGATATTTCAGACGACTCCGTAACTATGTGGTCGATGATAAATCCAAATACTCAGCCGATGTTTATTCTGCATCTATCAAAGACAACATATTGACGGTACCTTTAAAGAACGAAAATGGCAACAACTTGAACCTACTGCTCTCTATGTTCAAAGGCAACAAAATAAGAGTTAAAGTTGAGGACCCAAATAGCAAAAGATTTGAACTTGGAGATATCGTCATCATCGAAGAACTAAAAGAGTTACCGTAAGTTATTAATTTGATTAACTATTGTTATGCTTCAAAACTCCTTAAATTCTAATTTCCTTATATATAGTTCGCCTTACTCTTTAAAATACTTCAAGAACCCTGTGGTATTCTTTTAACGTAATTACAGCTGAAACGCTTCTCCGGTTTGATAAGAAGCGTAACAAGGCTACTGTAACACTATTTTCAAAATGACAACAAAAACTATTAAAATATTACAATTATTTGTCGTAGTATTTTACACACCTCTTTACTAATTTCTACCCATCTATCATTCATTTCCAGATTGGTAAGTGACACTTTGGATGGCACAGATGGTAGCCTATTAGTAACTCCTCAAGACGATACTATTCCTTATCAAGTGATTATTGATGCTGGACCACCACTAACTATAACTTTCTACTACCAAGGATTGAAACAAGTTGTCTTAGATGGTGAAAGATTAGTCTATGAAAGCGTAAGTTCACCTAATTTAACATTACCCAAAAATATGTTAATGTATTCTAAATCCAGCTTAATTTGTTTTATTATTTTTCTAGACCGATGACAGTAAAGCATTTACTTTCAAAGCAGACTTCCCTGAAGCTGATAGACTATACGGGCTACTGGACCACGCTTGGAATTTGGCTTTGGGAGACACCAACAATGGTACTGCTGAATCTGGAGATCCCCTTCGTCTTAGAAATTCTGATTCTTGGGGATACGAAGCCAATTCACCAATGGCCCTGTATGGAGCCAGACCAGTGGTGTATGGTCATTCGTAAGTATCCAGGCGATTTATATATCACAGCTTCATAATACATTTAAATATATTAATTTAACCAATCTCATGGTATTTCAGTGAAAACAAAACATCTGGTATCTTCCTACACAACGCAGCCGAACAATGGATAGACGCTTCTTCTGGCTCAGATGGCAAAGACCCATCAGTTTATTTCATTGTAGAGAGAGCAGCATTTGATTTATTTGTCCTTCTAGGACCTTCCCCTAAAGAAATTGTTAGGCAGTTCACAGGACTAACTGGCAAAGCACATTTACCTCAGGTAATTTATATATCTTTTATTCTACCACAGAAGTTTTAATTAAATGTTAAACAATAAAAAGATCAAATACTGTATCTAAATCAATGATTTATATTGGTAAAGATAACTAATAAATTTTTAGATCTGGGCACTTGGTTACCACCAGTGCAGATTTTCCTACAAATCCCAAGACGACGTAAAAGACGTAGTAGCTCGTTTGGACGAAAATGATTTCCCTGGGACGCCATCTGGTTAGACGGTGACCACACAGATGACTACAAATGGTTCCATTGGAACCACACCACCTACACCGATCCCGTTGAGCTACAACAAAACATTTCTGCTACCGGAAGGGTCTGCGTTTCAATCTCCGATCCCCACATCAAAGTTGACGATGATTACGATGTATATGCTGGAGCTAAAGGCAAATATTTCACCAAATGGGCAAACGGAAGTGAATATGTTGGTAAGTTGTGTAATTATACTATCGGTGTGTCATAAAATCTATGTTTATGTTTGTGTTTAGCTGATTGTTGGCCTGGAGCATCTAGCTGGATCGACTATTTGAACCCTGAAGCCGCTGATTATTACTCAACATGGTTTTCTTTTGAAAAATTCAACGGTAGTACTCCAACGTTGGCTGGAATCTGGAATGACATGAATGAACCTGCTGTATTTGATGATAGTACCGAAAAGACTATGCCATGGGAAGTACAGCATTATGGAGGTGTCGAACACGGAGATATTCATAATATCTACGGTCTTCTTCATGTAAGTATATTCCTATGTTGTAAATTTTCACATCATAACTTTTGTCTAAAAGCCATTGAAACATTTATTGAACTTCTAATTTTAGGTCAAATCTACCCACAAAGGTCTATTGGACAGGGACCAAAATCAAAAGCGTCCTTTCGTTCTAACCAGATCCAACTTCGCAGGATCCCAAAGATACGCTGCTATGTGGACCGGTGATAACAGCGCCACATGGGAACATTTTGCCAACTCAATTTCCGAATGCATGAACGCCAATATGCTGGGAATGGTATTCTGTGGAGCTGATATCGGAGGTTTTATTGGTGATCCATCCGATGAACTTTTACAAAGATGGTATCAGGTAAATATTAAAAGCTATATATGTTATCCAAGAAGAAACCTGACAAATTTTGTGTTTAGGGAGCAGTTTGGACTCCTTTCTTTAGAGGACACTCCAGCAGAGAGAGCAAACGACGTGAGCCATATCTATTTTCCAAAGAAGTTCAAGATGTTATCAGAAATGCTTTAAGACTACGTTATCGACATATTCCAACAATCTACACTCTTTTCTTCGAACACACAGTTACAGGAGATCCTATCATCACCCCACTATACTATCACTATCCAGGACTTAATGACAGAGATACTCAAACAATGATTGGTTAGTTGTATTACATTATTACCATCATATTTACTTCCTTTGTAATCTCTTTTATAACTTTTTATTGTTTTTCTCTATCCAGAAACTATTCATCCTGATACTAAATCTATTATGCTTTAGGTACTGATATAATGTCAGTTGCTGTCACCAAACCTGGTGTAAAATCCGTTGAAGTCTACTTCCCTGGTAGCTACTCTGACACTGATCCCTTTGACAAAAACACCGACTTCTGGTATAGAGTTGATAAATACCAATTCTCCCAATTTAGAGCTGGGCTAGTTGAACAGGTCGAAGTTGACATCGATAGCGTAAGTAATTTCTATTATATTAAAAGTATGGGAAAAGCGTCTAAACGTAAAAAGATCCTGATACACGCAAGCAAACACAAAACTTTAGTTTTTGAGCTGCGAATATATTTTAGATATTATTATTTACAGCTTTTGTTACGAAAGCAAAAGAGAACAACACTAGGACCGTGTAGCATGCGGGTACCAGTACATTTTTAAGCTTATACAACACACAATCCTGGTCATAAAAACAATATTATGATTATTTTATCTACCGATACAGCTGACATGGCTTTAGAAAACTCTGTTTTATAAAATGGAGACATGAAATTTAACAAAAGCAAACGATAAGCATTTGAAACCTGCTGTTATCGAAGGAAGAAGGTATATCATGTATCGTGCTATCAACCTAAGGTTGTATTGTTACCTACAGTCACTTCCAGTGAAGACAGCCTGACGAATTATCTGTAATTTAGACATAAATCATGCAATATTGAACCTTGGTGATAGCGTTGTAAATAAACATCTATAAGTTAAAACGATTGATGATTAAAAACATCCTAAGAAGATGTGATACTAATAGAAGAAATACATGTTCCACAAATTGATGCTTAAAGCTAAATACATTTGTATGTTTTCTTTATCTTATTTTTTAATGTTCTATATAAGTCTATTCAATTTTTAGTCGCCAGTATTCTACAGAGCTGGAAGCATCATCTTCAACCTTGACACCCCCCGAAAATCAATAGTTGAGGCCAAGGATGACTTCTACTCGATATACGTCAACGTTGATAGAGTAAGTATATAAAAAATAGATATTTTAGTTCCAAGTACTATAAAGTAGTAATACTATTAAATTATTTTTGCTTTTTAGAGGAATTCAGCTAAGGGTCGTCTATTCAAAGACGATTTGTACAGCTTCAACTACGAAAAGAAGACCTACTATTATAGTGAAGCCGAATGGGTTCCAGAATCTGAAAAGATGCTGATAAAGTGAGTTTTCTTGTGCTTTTAATATCTTCTAAACCAGATCAAGACTCTAGTTGCTATTGGACTATAATTTTCAATATCATCATAATAAACGTAAATTTGATTTGATTTAACTTGTAGATTTTGTCCAGTTTTATCATGCCATGGCAGTAGGTGTCCTTTTATCAGTCCGATGCCACATTGTGCGATTCTGCTAGTCATAAGACCATTTCTCTATTATACTTTAATTCTTTTTGTGCGCTATTTGTCCTTTGACTACTGCTCTCGAATTTTCTTAGCTAATAACATATTAGCCTCTTCTGTTTCTTTCTGCGTTTCTCTTCAATCTTTCTTCTAGTTTGCATTTTAGATTTATGTCGCTTGTTCTATTTTCTCACGCTTTCAGTCTGCTGTTCTCGTCTTTTTTAGTTTTCTCTGTTTTCAAAGAATATCAGAGGATACTCTGTGTCTAGATTAAAATATTTCTAAGCTTACTTTTTCTGGGTTCATACTTTTTTCTTACTGTACAATATTTTTCCAAAACCTGTTTTGGACAAAGCGTCAACAACTCTCTAAAAAGTGATTCTTTTGGACTGTATTTCTCATTCTATCATTTTTTCAGCTTTTGATTTTCTTTTTTATTTCTTGGCGTAATTTATTGTATCTTGTTTATTTATATGGACTCAAAGTTTCTTCTTCAAGTGCCATCTTCCTATACCAAGTGCAGCTATACCATTCCCGTAGATTCTTTAGCCAGGAGTTTCGTCTTCTTCCTATGGACCTTTTCCTTGCTATTTTCCCTTGCATAATTATTCGAAGCAGTTCATATCTTTCTCCTCTTGTAATGTGTCCCAAGTATTGCAGGTTTCGTTTTTTTATCGTAAATATGACTTCCTTTTCTTTATTCATTCTTCTTAAGACCTCGACATTTGTGACTCTCTCGGTCCATGATATTTTCAGGATTCTGCGATACATCCACAGTTCAAATGCCTCTAATTTTTCGATATCCATATTTTTCAACGTCCATGACTCCATTTTGTAGAACAGCACAGAAAGTACGTAACATCTCATCAGGCGAAGTTTCATTTCAAGGCTCAAATCTCTTCCGCAGAACACTCTCTTCATTTTAGTGAATATGGATCTGGCTTTTTCTATTCTTATTTTGATTTCTGCTGAGCTATCGATGTCTTCATTTATAAAAGTGCCTAAATTTTTGTATTTGCTAACTCGATCGATAATTTCATTGTGTAAATATAAATTTTGGACATTTTGTGTTGATTTCGATATTACCATAAATTTAGTTTTCTTTATGTTCAAAGATAGTCCATATTCTTCGCTGCAGTCTGCTATCTTATTTACCAATGTCTGTAGCTCTTCAAGTGTTTCTGCGATCAGAACGGTGTCGTCGGCAAATCTCAGATTGTTTAATCTAACATCATTTATTTTAATACCTACGGATTGCTCAGAGAGTATTCTATTCATTACGTCTTCGGAATAGAGATTAAACAGGGTTGGTGACAGTATACACCCTTGTCTCACACCTCGCTTTATTTCAATTTCTTCAGTGGCATTATTCTCTACTCTCACTACTGCTTTCTAATTGTAGTACATATTTGCTATTAGTCCAATGTCTCATTTATCTAAATTCTTTTCTGTCAGGAGTCTGATTAGGTGATCATGCCGCACTTTATCAAAGGCCTTGTTGTAATCTATGAAACACATGAATACATCTTGATTTATGTCAAGACATCTTTGAGACATAACTCACAGTTTAGCATAAATAATTAAGTGTCTTTAGTTTTGGTACATGTAGTACCCAAAGTACCACACAGGCCACAAAGTCCACGCAGTACTTGATACGCTGTTACTTTAGGATTAAAAGATTGTTCAAGTTATATATAAAAATTATTTCTCTTTTACAGGACAATAAGCGGAGTACCTGATCAAAGTATGATCATATTTTTCACTAGAGTTGTAGTACATGAACTACTTTCTACAGAAACAGGTAAGTTCTGCTTTTATTTTTAAGAACCGTTAAAATAAACCGAAGAATCAAATAGGGAGATTCCAAGTCACCAAAACGGTTTAAGCAATCACTCGCATATTTAAAAAGCTTGTGTTTCGTCTTTATAGAGGACTGTATTGAGATTTATATTTAAAAACTAGATTGAAATAACTTTAATATAACAACAAAGTCAATTATTCAATGTATATCAAAGCAAACCTTAAAGGGAGATTTGATGAAATAAAACAACATAAATGCACATAGACAACGATATTTAATGTATTAAGCTGTCGTGTCTAGACAGAAAGAACAGGTTATTCCTGGCTTCTAGCCCTCTAGTGAGAGCCAAGATCACGAGGAAGATCCCAACAAGATAGGTCGACCAAATTACCGAAAAATGCAAAAGACTTATGCATGAGTTAAAAAGAATGACTAGAGACGGAGATCTTTGACCACCACAGTCCATGCGGATGGTCAGGACTGCAGAGAGAGACTTAGACTTTTCTTTCTAGTGCTCCCAACAACCAAAATATTATCTAAAATGACACTTTCTGTTTTGAAATACTTTCAAATCAAAGATGTATTTATTTATTCAATCAAAACGTAAAAAGTTGCCTAATTGTTTTTATTAATCTTCATTATTTTTTAGGTGAACTGCAAATCAAGAAAACAATGTTTACGAAGACTGCAGGTGGAACTCCTCTTCATGAAATTGATATAGTAAAAGCATTGAGAGAGGGCAATGGAACCTTAGAACTTAGTTTTTAATTTAATGTAATATTTTGCCAATATTATATGAGCTTTTTTTATGTTTTACCATAAAAATTCTAAAAATTAAGCCGTTTTATTTTAAAATGTTTTTGAAGCGAAGCTTCTGTACGTGCGTTGTATTATTTTTTTCTCAGTAAAATGCTGAGGCGAGCGTCACGAAACTAGCGCCACAAGATGGCCTCGTCACGGGTAGCGTGATAGAATAGCAGTTCTTGGTATCGGTTCACTACTCTCAATTCGTTTCTAGTCATCATATATTTACTCCAAGCAGGTTAAATTAAAAAATGCTTGACAAATAATTAACAAGATATAGACTTTAAACGAAAAGTGAAAAATTCAAATAATATCTGTCTATAATGACTTTGTTGGTTGCTATACGGAATAGCTGTGTTGAGGTCTTTCTATATCATGCTCTCAGGTTAGCAAGCCAGGATATTCTCCATCTGTCCTTTTCAGCGCTTCCATCATTTGTTCATGCCTCACCCTATCGAAAGTATTCTTGTAGTCAATCAGGCATGCAATATATTACAGCTAACACAAATCCATTAACACTTATCAGCGTTCACAAATCCAAACTAATTGGGCGCAATTTCGGGGGAAATTCTCTCTCCTGTTACTGCCAAAGAATGTAGCGTAGAACTTTTTTATTAATTTTAAACTGTTTGTCCTTGTTCTTGTGTAGTGTTTATACAATTTTATGTTACCATCTATGTTTATTACATTCTACGCTTACTGGATAGCCCATATTTGATGAAATGCAGCTGAAGATGCTATATTAAGCGAAAGTACTTGGGCAAGATTTAATTCTACTTGTGCTCGATATAATTGCCTTAATTTTCTAAGTTCTTTCCTTTAGTTCCGTAAATTGATAAAAGCATATATATTTGAAAGACCTTATTATTCCGTTTCATTCAGCTTTAACTAGCTGTTTGCTATTTCCCTTATATTTTAAGTAAGATTGAAGCCAATTCAAAGAAATGCCTCAAATTCCGTAGAAATTTAATTTTTTTTATCAAAATGTCGTGATTTACACAATCAAAAGCTTTGACATAGTCACAAGAACAGTGGCAGTATAAAGATAATTGTTTAGTGCTTAGACCTAATTTAGTACAGAAAACATAGCATCGCTGGTACAATTATTAGATAAAAAGCCGAACTGGCTTTGTGATAAAATATTGTTTTTCATCATCTAATCTTCTTAATATCGTGATAAAAGTCAAGTACTTGATGATAATTATAACAATAGGATAAGAGGTAGTCATAATTGTATTTATAGGTAGAATCAATGCCAGTAAACCATAAGTGGTGTACTTCTTATGGTAGTGATGATAAAGTGAGTATTGTTTATTTTGTAATGTTTTTAAATTGACAATTCTTGCCCATAGCAACAACTTTATTATCACAAAAATATATTACCATACTTAGTAAGTTACTCTACAATATGGACTTGAAAGCTGGACATTGAAGCAAGGACACATAAATAAGTTACAGTCCTTTGAAATGTGATGTTACAGGAAGATGCTTAAAATAGCATGGACACAGAAGAAAACTTACAGGGAAGTATTGCGAGATATGGGTAAATAATGCGAAGTAATAAACACAATAAAAATAAGAAAGTTACAATATCTGGGACACGTAATAAGGGGACAGCGATAAGAACTGCTAAGGCTGATAATACAGAGAAAGATAAGAGGAGGAAGGAGTATAGGAGGAGGAGAGTGTCACGGTTGAAGAATTTAAAGGACTGGTTTAAATGCAGTTCTATAGAAGTCTTTAGAGCAGTAGTAGATAAAGTAAAGATAGTAATGATGATATCCAATCTCCGATTGGAAGACAGCACTTAAAGAAAAAGAAGTAAGTTACTCAGAAAAAAGTAGTGGTCAATTTTATGAATAACTCAAATCTAACAATAAAAAATAAGAACAAGCCAAGTTAAACGAGATTAAACGAGAAAATTTAAAAATATACAAAATAACAGGGAAAAATTAGAAGAACAATACAACATAGTAATGGAAGCAAAATTTGATAGAAACGGCGAATTCAATAATAGAATAAAAAGTAAAATAGAAGTAGAAATAAAATAAAACTTAAGAAAAATAAATGGAAAATATACATAAATAACGGAATAAAAAAGCAGAACAAATAAAAAAAAGAAATAGATAGAATTTGGCGAAAAAAATTTAGTAAAAAAATTAAATCCTGTTTATAAAACACTAGGCTTATTTAGAAACGTAAACATACTTAATATAAATTACATAAAAGAAAAATAGAAATTAGGCCAAGAAATATTATTGAAACTTTTCAAATGTATATGGATCAATAAGATATTCTCACACATATGGCACTAGTCAATCATAATTCCAATATACAAACCAGGTAAACCTAAATTTGAAGCAGAATCCTATAAACCAATCTCTCTCACGAATGCAATGTGTAAGTTGCTAGAAAAGGTCATTGTCAATCAACTCATGTGGTATATTGAACATAAACAACTTATTATACCCGAACAAAGTGGATTTAGAAAAATTAGATTAACATTAGATAACTTAATATCATTGGAATCAGAAATTCACGAAGCAGAAAAATGGAATTCCACAGGGCTCCAATCTAAGCGTAGAGCTATTTTTTATAGCTATTAACAAATTTGTGTCGTACTGCAATGGCACAATTAAAACTTTTGTATACGCTGATGATCTGGTAATTCTAACAAGAAAAAAACATATTATCTGCTTTTATGATCGTATTGCTGCAGCTCTTAAGTCGATTAAGTCGATAGAATTGTGGTCTAACAATATTGGGCTCCAGTTTTCCACAACAAAAACAAAAGCTATACATTTTTTTCAAAAATCAAATCCACAAAAGCTCCCAAATCTATTTTTATACAATTCTCCCATGAAATATACAAAAGAAATACAATTTCTAGGGATGCAAAGGGACTGAAAATTAAGCTAAACAAGTCATATACACTCGCTAAGACTATCGTGCCTATCTGGACTGAAATCTGTACTACCACATAAAAATTGGGGAGCAATTTTTTCAACTCTAATAAATTTATATAGAGCTTTAATTAGATCAAAACTGGACTACGGATGTGGTGTGTATAGCTCTGCAAACCAAGCATTGCTCAAAACTTGAGATACTCTTCAGAGTTCAACCGTTAGACTTGCTCTCATAGCGTAATGCACCAGTGCTGTGGACAGTCTACTCTGTGAAGCTGGAGAGCCACCCTTAAATCTAAGAAGAAAATACTTAACTGTATCGTATGTCTCAAATATAACATCTAACCCAAAAAATCCAGCTCTTCATCATGCTGTTGCTAACAGGTTCCATGAAGTCTATCAAAAAAGAAATAGGGGTATTGTATCTTTCCATGAACGACCTTATAAATATTTATTAGATTTCAATATTAAACTACCTCCCTCTCTGCTTTGTAACCTTAAACTTACAGCATATAACAAAAATAACGTGATACCCAATTTTTTAAAACTCACTTTCTCCATGTTCTCACACAGTACAAAAATTGCCATTTTATATACACGGACGCATCTAAGACCATAAGTGGAGTAGAAGCATGCTTTCTGTTCATGTGATATCACATGAACATTCCATCAATAAATTCTCCTGAGACAAGTATTTTTATAGCAGAACGATTTGCCATAATTGGATGGATAGGACATATAATGAGGCGAGATGAAGATGCAACGATCAGAAAAACTTTCGACCAAAGAGGACCAGTGAGAAGACGATACAGAGAAAAACCAAAACTTAGGTATCAAAATAACATAGAGGATGATCTAAAATCGATAGGAGTTAAGGCATGGACAAGAGTTGTCAGAGACAGGGGCGAATGGGAGATTGTTGTGAAGAAGGCTTTGGCTCATAACCAGCTGTAACTGCCACTGATGATGATGATGATTTGCCATAATTAAGAAACTAAGCATTATTCTAGAAAAAAAATTACTTAGTTTTCTGACATCAATTTCTCAGTTTTATCCCTCTCATCCAACTTTACAGCAGATTAAGTTAATTTTATACTGTATATACCAAAACAATTTAACAGTAGAGGTTTTCTGGGTACCATTACACGTTGGAATAGATGGTAATAAAAAGGCAGATAGTCTAGCTAGGGGCTCAGTAACCAGTACAGTTACGCATTAGTCCAAAATCTAACGGTACCTAAAATTTAAAACCTTATTTAAAAGCAAAATTGCATGATGTTTGGCAAAACCAATGGAAAAGAGGCACCACTAAATTGATAGAAATAAAATCTTCCGTCCTTCCATGGAACTTCCTTCAAATGGGCCTTCAAAGCGACAACATCAAGTCCTAATAACACATCTTAGATTAAGATATACTTATACAACACATGAATACTTGTTGAAGAGAAGAGATGAACCAGTGTGTTTTGTTTGTAAATGTAAAGTGTCAGTGAAGCACATTTGGATTGACTGTCCAATATACTCAGTTGAAAGACTATATCACCACATTCCAAAAACATGAGAAGAACTTCTAGGAGAATCCAATACGTAGCTGACTTGATAGAATTCTTGAAATCTATAAACTTTTTTAATAAAATTTAATACAATACATCAATTATTAAAATATAATGTTGTATACTTTATTATGTAATTGATATTTTGTATATGCCTATGTGTGTCTTCATTACTTTTTATATTTTCTTGTGCTAATAAACCCTAAGTGGTTGAAGCAAAATTAATAAAAAAAAATTGAAATCATGAATGACTTGCATTATTGCATTAATTTTGTTTCAAAATGTTACCCATAGGAGAAAATGGAACTTTCGAATATTTTTGATAACTCACTATTAAATAGTTTTAAGCAGTAATTGGACAGTTTGGGATATGGGGAGAAAAAGGAATATAAGTATAATTAACATACACGTCCAATCCGAGAAAAAAGATGATAAAAAAAAGACCTATTCTACGAGCAACTGACGGATCACTATGAGCATCTACCAAAATATGTATAAAAATAGCATCGGTGATTGCAATGCAAAACTGGGAAAAGGTGCTATGTATAACATAGTAGCCGGAATATATAGCAAGCACGAAGTGACAAATGATAATGGTCTAAGACTAATCAGTTTTGCCATGGAAAAAATATGGTAGTGAGAACTACGAGTGGTAGTGTAGAACGAAAAAAATACATCAGGAACCTGGATGTTTCCTAACTGATGGACGGTTAACCAGAAGAAATATGAAAGAAGATGAAATGGATTCACACCATTTTCTTTTTAGAGCTATATGTGAAATGGTGCAAAAAAATAAAGAAATGACAAAATCAAATTCAAGGAGAAAAAATCGATATGATATCTCGGAAAGACGAAGAGAAACTAAGAATAGAGCAAATTTGGCAAACTACAAGACAGGCAGTTACTGTAGGAAATGATAAAATTATTTTACAAAAGAGCCAAACGAAAGCAAAAAGGAATTTGTATGATGAAGAATGCGTTAAAATAGCAGTGGAATAGTGGAAATGCAGTATTTAAAAAGAACACACCCTTTAACAACTATTGACAAAATAAGATATAAGATATAAGATATAAGAATAAGAAAACAAAAAAAATACAAAAACATATATTTTTAATTTAAACACACTTTTGAACCGATAACTAACCGAGATAATTTTATATCTGCAGGTACGCCATACTACTAGCTATTTTGGCATCCACAGCCACAGCCGCTGACAACCCTGTCTTCAAAAAATGTTCAGAACGACCATTTTGCAAGTAAGTACAACAAATTTCCTCGTGCAACTTTTTCTTATTTACAACGATATTTCAGACGTCTCCGTAACTATGTCGTTGATGATAAATCCAAATACTCAGCCGATGTTCATTCTTCATCTATCAAGGACAACATATTGACGGTACCTTTAAAGAACGAAAATGGCGACAACTTAAATCTGCTGCTCTCCATGTTCGAAGGCAACAAAATAAGGGTTAAAGTTGAGGACCCAAATAGCAAAAGATTTGAACTTGGAGATATCGTCATCATTGAAGAACTGAAAGAGTTACCGTAAGTTCATGATATGGTTGATTATTTTTATATTCACTACAAAAACTATTAAGTTTAAGTTGTATTAGTTGTTTGCCGTTGATAAAATGTACTATCGTAGTATTTAACAAAACTATAAAGCTCTTATTTCCTGAGTTGTCCTTATCTGTCATTAATTTCGTAGACTGGAAAGTGAAACTAAAGATGACAACCTAATCGTGACACCTCAAAATGATTCTTTCCATTACGAAGTGGTTATTGCTGCTGGACCACCCCTAACTGTAACCTTCTACCACCAGGAATACAAACAAGTTATTTTGGATGGCGAAAGATTAGTAGTTGAGAACGTAGGTTTATTTTTTTATTATTAAGCTTTGATAGTGGTTTTCTGTCAAAAAAAAACTAAAATGTAAAGAAAAAAGAAAACTTTAAAGAAGCCATAACTAGAAAAAATCAAAATCAGTAAGCTGTTTAGTATATTAAAAAGTCAAAAAATACTAATAGGTATAAAAAGAAACATAAATCCAAAGTTTTGTCTTAACTACGCAAAAAACATGTCAATTTCTTATATAAATATATGTAAATAGAATAAAATTTGTTTGTTTTTCAGACAGACGAAAGTAAAGCATTTACTTTCAAAGCGGACTTCCCTGAAGCGGATAGACTATATGGTCTAATGGACCACGCGATGAATTTGGCGTTGGGCGATACGAACAACGGTACCGCTGAATCTGGAGATCCGCTCCGTCTCAGAAATTCTGATCATTGGGGCTATGACGCCAACTCACCAGTGGCTCTTTATGGAGCCAGACCAGTGGTGTATGGGCATTCGTAAGTATCGAGTTGATTAGAATAGAATAGAAATAGAAATATGCTTTATTGTCACTGAAAATTATTGAACAATTTTATGGACAAAGCTAAAAAATAAATCAGTCAAATAATACAAAAAGCATAAAACAAAAACAATATAGTAAAAAACAGAATAACACAATTATAAATTAGTAAAATTATTGTATAACCTACATAATTTGTACAGACAACAACAAATGAGACAAATTGTAGCCACTGCTTGAGACACCCAAATGTAATTATAAACAATACTAATTTTGTTTCTTTGTTATACATTAAGAAACTCGTCAACTAAATAATATGGTCTTTCTGAGAGATAGATTTTTGTCACCTTACGAAACTTAATGAAGGATGTTGCGGATTTAATTTCTCTTGGAAGGTGATTATAAAGTTTCTTTGCACGATATAGAATAGAATTCTTTACTAGCTGAGTGGACGGGATCGGCAAATAAACGTTACAATCCGAATTTCTAATGGAGTAGCCATGGTCAGGTCTATCGGGAAAAATGTTTAGATGCTTTCGAATCAAACAAACCGTTTCCAAAATAAATAAAGAGGGAAGCGTCAAAATTCCGTGATTTTTGAAGTAGGTCTTGCAATGAGTTGTTTGTTTGAGACCAAATAGATAACGGATTGCTCTTTTTTGCAACTTAAAAATAGTATCAAATTGGGCCGCTGTACTAAAACCCCAAAATGGAAGCCCATATCGAAGATGGGACTCGAACAATGAGAAATATGCCATTTTGGCAGAAGATAAATTTAGTTCCTTCGAAACAGATCTTATTGCAAAGCAAGCTGAGGCTAGTTTTCTTCCTTAAGGAGTCAGTATGCAAGGACCATTTGAGATCACTGTCAATGAGAATACCTAGAAATTTCACGGAATTTACGATATTGATTTGGCTCTCATTCAAAAGCAAGGGTTGCATGACTCCTTTATAAGATAATGCTACAGTCTTATCCACGTTAAAGCTAAGTAAGTTGGAGTCTGACCAAGCCTTGATTATAAGTAAATCATCGGTTATAATTGAATGAAGCGTTGAAATATCAGAGCTGCTCCAAGCAATACTGGTATCATCAGCAAATATGAAAATTTTCCCTTTAATTTTCAAGTAAGTGATGTCATTAATGAAAAGTAAAAAAAGAATGGGACCTAATACTGAACCTTGCGGTACTCCCACACTCAATATCTTTACAACTAGAGTCGGTGTCATTTATTCTAACCAATTGTGTCCTACCTACCAAGTAAGTTTTGAACCAGTTCAAAGACACACCCCGAATTCCATAGAAAGTTAATTTTTTTAATAGAATGTCGTGATTACGCAGTCAAAGGCTTTGGAATAGTCGCAGAAAACGGTGGCGGAGGAGAGGTTACTATTTAGTGATAGATATACATCATGTAACACAGAAAATATGGCATCACTAGTACATTTATTAGACAAAAAGCCGAACTGATTTTGCGATAAAATATTATATTTAAGGAGAAAGGGCATAAGTCGAACTTTTATAAGTCTTTCAATAATTTTTGATAGTGCTGTAACAAGGCAATAGGTCTATAGTTGCAGGCATCAGATTTTTCTCCACTTTATGAAGAGGAATGACGATGGCAGTCTTTAGGCAGTTAGGGAATGTACCTTTTTCAAGGAATCATTTACTAGCGAGACCATGACGTCCTAAAACATTATGCGGTAGATTTGAGAAAATTTTAATAGATAATCCATCTGTACTACAGTATAGATGATTGTTATATTAAAACTTCATAAATTCATAATTATTATAATAATATCCATACCTCGGAAGGATACAACAGTATATCCATTTTCATAACTTTACAGGAGATCAGTTTTAAGCTTTTTTTCACCAAAAAGTGTTATTGCTGCAGCTATTTATTGAGATATTAAAACAATATTTTAACAGAATATATTATCTATTTATATAGAATATATATATATAATATATTATATAGAATATATATAGAATATATTATAGAATTTATATAGAATATATATTTATATAGAATTTTATATCTATTGTTATCTACATAATACATATGTTATAATTAAAAAACAAATATTTTCTGTGTTTTTTAACCGTCTTAATGGCCATGGTGTCGTATCCTCTAATTAAGTTATTCTAATGTAAGACTTAGTTTGGGGTATTTAATAACAACTACAATGCTATTTGACCATACAAAATTTATTTAACCATGCAATTCAAATTTACAAATATAAATAATACTACTACTAATGCTTTCCACAGTTTTGACTGTTCTACTTCACTCAACCGTTTTTCCTCCAATTTTTCCCTGTTATTCCAGTCTCCATCTCGCAGGGTTCTTTTCTCCATAGCCTCGTCGATTTCGTCTCTGAATGACCTTCGGGGTCTTCCTCTCTTCTTCTTCCGATCGGGCTCCATTCTGTGATTTTGTTTATCCAGCGTCCTCTGTCCGCTCTTCTGACGTGGCCGTACCAGGATAGTCTCTTCTCCTCTATATAGTCGATTATGTCTGATTGCACTCCCATTCTCCGCTTAATTTCTGCGTTTTCAATTGAAAATATAAATAATACATCTATTTATTTAACCAAAATGGTATTTTACTTATAAACAACTCAGTCATCCTCATGTAAGTCTCCTTCTGGATAATCACTATATTAGTATGCTTTGAGTTTCTATAGAAATCATGGCAAAATTTAGGAACACATAGCAATAATACCAATAATTCATTATCCTTTTATGATATAGGTATTGGACTTTATGATACCAGTAGCAAATTTTTTGGCGATGTAAGGTGTCGCCTTTGAAACTTAACAAGGCCAATCTCCTAATTTTCATCATGAAAATTACTTTTCAATAACAGAATTCCCATGCTGTTTTGTTTTACTTGCAGTTAAACACAGTTTAACTGATTAATCAAAGGCGGATTTTGAGATGTTTTGATAGCATACAAAAACCTACAATTTTTTTAAATCTTTTAGTTCCATATTATGTACGGTATATTTCATTGAGTTTGGTCTGACTAACTGCTGTCAGTCCTTGGGCGTTAAAATAGAAATTCTGAGATCCCCTAGTAGAAACTTCTGAGTGATGACGATTCATTATATGAACCACCTGTTTCATTTAAATGAGTCAATTTACAGCAGGTAATTGGTTATTTACTTGACCAATTACTTGCTGATATCGTCTATAATGCTTTCTATATGTTTTGTTGTCAACTAATTAAAACCAAGTATGTGATTCATGCAAGTATTTGGTTGAATGAATAGTTTGAAGGTTGGACGTTAAAAATTACAGCTTTTTGTGATTGGTCGATAATGAACCTGTCCTTAGAATGTATAAACTAGGTAAAAAAAGGAAAATAGAAACAGTTCTTTTATGATTTGTATATTAATTACAATATTTGCATTGTTTGGTTGTATTTATTGTAAAATATATTTTATAATATTGCAAGTCTAAGGTTGGTTCTAAATCACTACATTAAATTTTTGAGGTTTTTTTTTAATAATTTAAAAATAATAAGCAAAAAAGGTAGCTTACCTGTAAACTCAGTAGAAGAATTCGCAGAACTTTTTAGTAGTTCAAGAATCTTTCTCCCACGAGAATTATAGTACATTATTGTTATTAATATAATAACCATAAACAACACTACGTGCGGGGGTAATTTACATGTGCAGAGGAGCAAAACAGTCTGTGCTCTATACCTCTAAGTGAAAAAGGACTTGGTCTTCTTTTAAAAGTCACTATTTTAATCAGCAAATGGTTTAGGAATTAGTGCTCCATTCTTTTTAAATAAAGTGATAAAAGTTGATTATTAGTGAAAAAAAAAATTTGAAAATTGAAAAAAATGGACATAGTGTTGTATCCTTCCGAGGTATAGATGTATATTGAACTAATTAATTATGTGGTGTTTTAGTAAAAATAAAACTTCTGGAATATTCCTGCACAACGCAGCTGAACAATGGATAGACACTTCTTCTGGATCAGACGACAAAGACCCATCAGTTTATTTCATCGTGGAGAGAGCAGCATTTGACCTATTTATCCTTCTAGGACCTACCCCCAAAGAAATCGTTAGGCAGTTCACGGGACTAACAGGCAAAGCCCATTTACCTCAGGTACTTTATATAAAATTTAATTGAAAAATAACAGAAATTTTCATTTAAGACCAAATGCTTTATCTAAATCAACCACTCACGATAAATTCATACAGAACAATAAAAGAATTGTTGTTATAAAAATACATGATAAATTTTTAGATTTGGGCACTAGGGTACCACCAGTGCAGGTTTTCCTACAGATCTCAAGATGACGTAAAAGACGTAGTAGCTCGCATGGACGAAAACGATATCCCCTTTGACGCTATTTGGTTAGACGGTGACCACACAGATGGCTACAAATGGTTTCACTGGAACCACACCACATTCCCCGATCCCGTTGAGCTACAACAAAATATTTCTGCTACTGGTAGAGTCTGCGTCTCAATTTCAGATCCCCACATCAAAGTCGACGATGATTATGACGTTTATGCAGGAGCTAAGGGCAAATATTTCACCAAATGGGCAAACGGAAATGAATACGTTGGTAGGATTTGAAAATAAATTATCCATGTATCATAAATTTTACATTTCTCTATATGTCTAGATTATTCTTGGCCTGGAGCATCCAGCTGGATCGACTATTTGAACCCTGAGGCCGCTGATTATTACTCAACATGGTTTTCTTTTGAAAAGTTCAATGGTAGTACTCCAACTCTGGCTGGAATATGGAACGACATGAATGAACCTTCAGTATTTAATGATAGTTCCGAAATGACCATGCCATGGGAGGTACAGCATTATGGAGGAGTTGAACATGGAGATATTCATAATATCTATGGTCTTCTTCATGTAAGTAAAATTTTTTTTAAAGATATCTTTGAGCAAATATTATTACATTTATTTTTCTAACTTTAGGTCAAATCTACCATAAAGGTCTAATGGACAGGGACAAAAATGAAAAGCGTCCTTTCGTTTTAACCAGGTCCAACTTCGCGGGATCCCAAAGATATGCCGCCATGTGGACCGGTGATAATAATTCCACCTGGGAACACTTTGCCAACTCCATTTCGGAATGCATGAACGCCAATGTGCTGGGAATGGTATTCTGTGGAGCTGATATCGGAGGTTTTATTGGTGATCCATCTGATGAACTTTTACAAAGATGGTATCAGGTAAATATTGGCAAATATATATTTAACTCGATAAGAAACTGTTTAAAATTGACAAAAAAATTCTAGGGAGCAGTGTGGACTCCTTTCTTCAGAGGGCACTCCGACACAATGAGCAAAAGACGGGAACCGTATTTATTTCCCAAAGAAGTTCAAGATGTAATCAGAAATGCTTTAAGACTACGTTATCGACATATTCCAACTATCTACACCCTCTTCTACGAACACACAGTTACAGGAGATCCTATTATCAGTCCACTTTACTATCAATACCCAGGAATTAATGACAGAGATACTCAAACAATGATTGGTAATTCGAACCATATGGTTACGACCATATTTACATCTTTTTTGATCAGTTATCTCCAAAAACTCTCAATTCTGGTACTAAATTCATTATTCTTTAGGTGCTAATATCTATGTCAGTTGCTGTTACCAAACCTGATGTAAAATCGGTGGAAGTCTATTTCCTGGTGGCTACTCTAACATTGATCCCTTCGACAAAAATACCGACTTCTGGTATAGAGCTGATCAATACCAATTCTCCCAATTTAGAGCTGGACTAGTAGAACAAGTGGAAGTAGACATCGACAGCGTAAGTAATTGATATTTTATTAACAACCGGGAAAATATGTCTTAGCAATTATACGTAAAGAGATTCTGATAAACGCCAGCAAACACAAACCAAATCAATGTACAACTCACCTTTTATTCTTTTTATCGCTGTTTTAAAATACTTGGATAAAATACTATGCCATCTATGTTTTATCACACTCTATTCCTTCGTTTACCCCTTCGCTGTATATGTTTTCTATAGATGATTCTCTAATAACGTATAAAATTCCATTCAATTTTTTAGTCGCCAGTGTTCTATAGAGCTGGAAGCATCATTTTCAATCTTGATACTCCCAGAAAATCAGCAGTTGCGGCCAAGGATGACTTCTATACGATATATGTCAGCGTCGATAGGGTAAGTAAATAAAAGATAGATATTTTAGTCTAGTGTGCTACATCCTAGTAAGACTATGAACTTATTTTTGGTTTTTAGAGAAATTCAGCTAAAGGTCGTCTATACAAAGACGATATGTACAGCTTTAATTACCAAAAAGGGAACTACTTCTATAGCGAAGCAGAATGGCTTCCGGAAACTAACAAGATGGTAATAACGTAAGTTTTTTATGTTTATATATTAAAAAAAATAGAATATGCAATAAATAAAATATCGTCTAAGCTGACAGGAGGATTTGCTAATCAAGGATAAAAACTATTGCTAGCCTTTGCTGATGATATAGATGCAGTCAGGCATTCTACAAGAGACGTGAGAGAGTGTTTTCACAGCTCGAGGAGGAAACAGGTAGTCTGGGTCTGCGAATAAATGAAGAAAAGATGAAAAACATGGTAGTAACCAAAAATACAAGACCAAGAGTTAAGCAGAACATCAGTATTAATGATCACAATTTTGAAATAGTAAAGAAGTTTAAATACCTGGGGGAGATAATCACAGCTGACAACCACATAGAAAAGAGGTCTCAGCAAGGATAGCTGCGGGAAATAGAGCATTATACTCCCTTTCAACATTCTTAAGATCGAAGCTGCTAAAAAGATAATTTAAATTAACACTGTACAAGTCGATTATTCTCCCAATTATTATATATGACAGTTTAAACATGGACTCTCACCCAGCGAGAAATCAATAAGCCTCCAGTATTTGAAAGAAAGGTTCTCAGAATATTATTTGGCCCTCAAAGATATGAATTCACAGGGGACTGGAGAAGACGCCGCAATGCTGAATTGGTGACTCTGTATGGAACCGAAAACATAGATTAGACAATAAGATGGGCAGATCATATGGTACGATCAGAGGATGGCAGAGTGTTAAAGACAGTGTTTTATGAAAGACCAGATGGTAGAAGATCAGTAGGCCGACCGAGAGAAAAAAAAGAAGGATGATGTTAAAGCCGATTTATCTAGAATTGGGGTACAACAATGTGAAATAGAAGCGCAAGATCGTAGAGGATGGAGGGTGATAGTGGATGTGGCGAAGACTTACGTTGTTAAGCCAGTGAAGAAGAAGACGAAGATTTATACACATCACCACTAAAAAGTTTCCAGCAGTCAGTTGCCAAGTCATGTGAATTCTTTTTACTGTGCTTAAAAAATCCAAAAGCAATTTTGCTGTTTTTATATGAGGAGTCAGAGGGAAAACAATCATAGTCCACTTTTGGTCGAAATTGAGATGACGAAGTTTTCTAGTGATGAGTACATAGTGATTTCGGATGGTACAGAGTAAAAGGAAAAAACATTTCCAGTCCTTTAATTACAAATGTTAAATGAAAACGATGTACGGGGGAAGAACCATCATAGTCAGGTGCAGTATTTTGTGATTAAAGTAAAGTTATTATCGACACTATGATCGGCAACGTTCTGTAATCGAACAGGCTACTGAAAAGAAGAAGAAAAGAAGGAAGTTACTAGCCACAATTATCTAAAGCTTTATACAATGGCCCACTTTCGGTCAAAGCTGCTAAGTTCCAAGGTCTTCTCCACTTGACCAAATATTTGAAAACCGTAAAACTCTAGGAAGTTCTACACTGATTTACAAGGTACTGAACATGAGGGAGTTCAGAAGAAGAAACATTTTGTGACGCAAAAGCTTGGGGGTACTGAGGAAAGAACGTTCCCGGTTTATGCCGGCACACTCAATTTTTTCTATGATGTTTCGCAAATAAAATATTTGTAAAATATAAATTAAGATTCCATGAAAACGGTTTTTGTGGATTTTTGTGGATTATTTTTTCCCCTGACTCCCCACATTGCTTTACTTTTTCTTAATTCTTTATTTCTCTTCTTTTTCTGTATCAAAATATATGTGCTTTTACGGCATTTAATTCGGGACTGTAGCTGTACATTTTGTGGCCGGCCGGTTCGTTTAAGTGCGCGCGTACCTTAATACATCTAAAAGAAACTACCTGATTTATAGGGTTATATTTTTAGGTTAAAATATTAGCTGGCTTTGAAGTAATGTATGGAAATTATATTGCACATTTCTTTCTTACAGGACAATAAGCGGAGTACCTGATCAAAGCATCATTGTATTGTTCACTAGAGTTGAAGTACATGAACTACTCTATTCCGAAACAGGTAAGTTCTCTTTTTATTTCTAAAAATATTAAGAAATCATTCAATTAAATTAAGGAGTAAATAATAAAGCAGAAAGCAAGGTTTAGATATCTGGGAATAGATATAACTAGGTACGGAGATGTTGAAGAAGAAATACGACAACAAATCTTAAAAGCAAGTAAACCTATTAGACCTATATTAGACCATCTAAAACGAGACGATTGCTAGAAACAACAGAGATGAAAATACTCCGACGAATATCAGGAAAAAGTCTGTTGGATAGGGATAGAAGCGAAAACATAAGAAAAGCATGCAATATAGAAAACATAAATGGATGGGTGACAAAACGAAAACAGGAGTAAAACTAACACATCAGTAGAATGGTAGAGGTTGGAATCGTACAAATAGCACAAGATAATTCACCAAATGGATGAAGAAGTATTGGCAGACCAAGAAAAAGATTGTGCGACAATTTAAACAATTTAGGAGGCTAATATTGAAGAAGAAACAGGCTTTAAAACCTACATACTAAGAGGAAGAAGAAGAAACTAGGTAGTTAACAAAGGAAAGTACAACGTCACCAAAACAGCTCCAGCAATCATTAAAAGATATCTTGAAAAAGATATATTCCAAGAAGATCGATGTTCTTGGCTGAATACATATATAGAAGTGGTATTTTTGATGTAGTTCAATAAAACAACAATAATTCACTTACCAATGTACAAAATCTTAGAACTTTATTTGAATAATTGCTTTGTCTACTGAATTGCTATATTCAGATTATTTAAAAATAGAAGAATCTGCCGTTAGGTCAAAATATACAGACATTCTAGTTTCCTGGTGTTCTATATGAACAAAATATCTTTAAAAAATGTAAAATGTTTTGTAAATTAGTATTCAATATTTTTTAGGCGAACTAGAAATCAAGAAATCAGTGTTTACGAAAACTGCACGTGGGACACCTCTTCATAAAATTGATATCGCCAAAGCATTACGAGAGGGCAATGGAATTTTAGAACTTAGTTTTTAATACAATAAAGTACACTGTCAATATTATGAATTCATCTTTTATTTTTTACCTTAAAAATCCTAGAAATTAATTCGTTCCTTACAAAAATACTTATTTTGTTAAAAGTTAATATGTGTTGAAAATTAACATCTTAATCAGAAAAGCTGAAAAAATACCCTACAGAGTTTTTAAACAATCCAAATCTATCTGGATTGCCATCACATCACCTTTAGCTTAAAACTACATTGCGGAGAAACCCTACCTGAGGATAAAATTGATATCATGTTAAATGACTTTAATATCTTCCACCGAAAACTAAAATTTACATTGGAAGTTGAAAAAAATTGTCAAATCAATTTTTTGAGAGCGACTTTACATACAATAACTACTTCATCGTTCACCAAAAAAACCTGGTCGTCGAGTCCCAAAATCATCTGTTCCAAAAGAAATCTGTAGTTATCGGCCTCACCAACAGAGCTGCCAGATTATCTAACCCATCAATAGACATATAAGATAGAAGATAAAAAGAAACTATGGAAAGAATACTTGAAGAAACTTTTCCATGACCTTAAAACAATACAAGAGCCCACCATTCAAGAACATTCAGGTCCCGAAGTCCTACAAGAAGAAATAATGGCAGCCGTCAGACAAATGAAGAATAGAAAGGCACCGAGACTTGATGAAATCCCTGCAGAACTGTTGAAGCTTTTAGATGCAGAACAAATAAAAATAATAACTGAAATATTTAATAAAATATACAAAGCAGGAAAAATACCAGTAAAGTGGCACTGCATATACGTATTTCTGACTAATAGTCGTCTTCAGTACAATGCAGCCAAGTTAGAAAAGGAGCATGTTAACTTAAAAAGGATCACTACAGGAGCAATGCGACCAATTTCTGGCAATAATAATAGAATACTCTAAGGTTGCAAAAACAACCACTAACACATCCACATAGGCAGCTAAGCTGCCGAGAAGAGGAATGCCAAACGTTTAGAAAATTTCAAACAACAAGAAAAAGATTAATGCGAGTTCTTCTTCTTTCAGTGCCAATTCGTTCCGAATATTGGCAATCATTCTGGCTATAATTATTTTATTAACTGCTGCTTTAAATAAATTCGTTGTTGTTTGTGGAGAACCATTTCCTCAGGTTCTTCAACCATGATATTCTCCTTCTCCCAATTCCTCGCTTTCCGAATACTTTACCCTGTAGGATTACTTCAGTAATCTGTATTTAGTGCTGTTTCTCATTATATGTCCGAGATATTCCAACTGTCCTCCTTTTAATGGTATACATCACCTCTCTTTCTTTGGTCTCGTTGGTTATCTTGTCTGTCCATGATATCCTTAGAATTCGCCTGTATAGCCACATCTCGAAGGCTTCAAGTTTTTTCTCCATTGCTTCAGTTAGTGTCCAGGATTCAACTCCGTAATACAATATTGAGAAGATAAACATCATAGGAGCCTTACTTTTGTCTCCAGATTAAGATTGTGGCTTTTAAAGAGTTTGGCCATGTTATTGAATGCACTCCTAGCCTCTCTATTCTATACATTTTATTTCCTGTGAGTGATCCCATTGTTCATTTACTGTTGTTCCAAGATAGTTATACTGTTTAACTCGGTCCACTGGTGTATTATTGATAAGTAGTTGAGCGTCTCTAACTTTATTTTTGCTGATGATTATAAATTTAGTTTTTGTTATATTTATTTAAAGTCCAAAATCTTTCACTTACTTCATTTACTTTGTTTTATTAGTGCTGTAAACTGTTCAAACTGTCTGCAAAAATAACGGTGTCGTCTGCATAACGGATGTTGTTTAGGCGTTCTCCATTTAGAAGTATTCCATGTTCGCATTTTTCCAAGGCTTCACTAAATATTTCCTCTGAATATAGATTAAATAATATAGGTGAAAGTATACAACCTTGTCTAACGCCTCGTAGAATCTGGATCATTTCCGTTGGTTCACCTCCAAAATTCGTTCTTATTGTGGCTGATTGGTTCCAGTATAAATTTTGTATTATACGGCCGATCTTTATCATCCATTTGGGCTTTTGTTAGAATATCCATCATTTTTTGGTGTTGAACTGTATCAAATGCTTTTTGGTAGTCCACAAAGCAGGTGTAAATATCGCAAGTCATATCTCTGCATATTTGAAATAATACTTGTAGACTAAACAGTGCATCTCTTGTACCTAGGCCTTTCATGAATCCAAACTGTGTGTCTTGTATTCTCTCTTCGCATAGCTTGTATATTCTACGATGTATAATTTTAAGAAAAAGTTTTAATGTATGGCTCATTAGACTTATTAGCCTATATTCTCCGCACTTTTTTGCTCCCTATTTCTTT
The DNA here is from genome assembly GCA_918026665.1 of Diabrotica balteata. NCBI lineage: Eukaryota > Metazoa > Arthropoda > Insecta > Coleoptera > Chrysomelidae > Diabrotica > Diabrotica balteata. The sequence continues at coordinate 136,602,963 of OU898283.1, forward strand.
GGTAAGGTAATAAATTCTGAAAGTAGCCAATCTTTTGGGATATTGCCTGTGTCATAGATATTATTGAAGATTTTACATAGTACTCTTAAAGATTCATCATCAAGAAGTTTAAGAAATTCAGATAATAAAGGTAGAGGATATCGGCATAGCTCGCAACAAAAGAAAAAAATATAATAAAATATGTGTATAAGATGGAAGGCAATCTTATATACGTATTTTTGACTATTGGTCGTCTTAAGTACGGTGCAGCAAAGTTAGAAGAGGAGCATATTAACTTGGGAAAGAATCGATACAGGAGCAAATCTTACAGCAGAAGAGTATTAATTAAAAAGGATATTGTTTCAAAAAAGTAAGCAAATTTGATTATTTTGACGTTATAATCACAAACTGAAATGAAGATCATCAAGGAAAAATCAAAAGAACATGAAAAAGGTGTAAAGCTATGTATCACAGTAATGTGTCCAGCAGTAAATCATTACTGTGAATTATGGATATTAAATAAATAAGAAGGAAACAAGCAAGGAATACGGGAGAGAAAAACTCTGAGGGTAATTTATGGAGGAATTCAGGACAAGGAGGACAATATTTCCAAGAGGAAATAAAGGTTTCTCTTTAAACGCCAATAAATAATTCAAGTTTTAACATCAACTTAGACAATTCTCCTCATCTAAAACTGTCCTTAGATGTAGATAAATATATAGAAACCAAAATAGTAACCATAAGTTTATTGATATCTTTCATAAGCATTTTAAAAATAATTGTTTGTTCTTAGTGGTAATTATTGTTTTGCGTCAGCTGATCTTCTTAATATATTGATAAAAGTCGAGTGGTTGATGATAATTTAAACAATAGGATAAGAGTTATATTTATATCTATATATTATAGATCAGTGTCAGTAAATCATAATTGATGTACTTCTTATGGTAGTGATGATAAGGTGAGTATCTGTTTATTATATAATGCTTTTAGAGGCACAAATCTTGCTGATAGAAACAAAATAAGTATCGCAACATTATACTGATTTCATAGAGTATTATTTTATCGCAAATAGTTAATAGTTTTTTGTTAATAATACATAACTCTGATTGGCTGGTATCAACATTCGGACTCAAAGTCCTTTTTCGAGCAAGGATCTGTATGTTTCCTCATGTACAATTACAAAAGTCCAGATTACTGAAATATAAGCATCATATACTATAAAATAGATCTTGACAAATATGAAAGTAAGTGTAAAACATAAACTACGTCAGAAACAAAAGAAAATATTGTTTTAGAAATTGTAAATATAGTTCTACAAAATGTTATCTAATGCATAATTCATCTCAATTTCACCTTGAAGTTGCAGGAAAGTTTCTTCTTTTTTTTTCATGGCTTTAATTAAATGATTTTTTTGTTGATCTAGAATATGATCTACAGAAAACAAGACTCCATTTTTTATGGTGATGTTATAAAATATTGTTGCTGCTATTATTACATTCATAGTCACTTTAAAATAAATCGCATTCGATTTTCTTTGCTTCTGCTCTAGTATTTTGTCTAGCCGTGTCATCAAATATGATTTTAAACTGCAACCACACTCACCAACTATAAAAATAGTACAAACCTAACAAAGTCTCCAGCTTCAAATCCTTGTATGGCACTATTACTAAATGTTGTTTGATCATGTGTAGAATCCAGCCATTTTGCAACAATATATTTTCAATTTTTAAACTTTCACTGATTTTTTGTACATTTAATGCAAACATTCTTTTTCTCTACAATATATTTCTGCATTTGCGCCTCCATAGGATTCAATTAGTATTAAAATACAAAGAACTGCAGCTATGCATCTTAGAATGGCATAAATTCGGCTGCTGACTGATATTTGCATTTTTCCAGAAGCAAAAAATATTAATGTTAAAAATGACAGTTGGACTGGTGTGACCTGCCGGTCTTAGCTTGTGTAGAGGAGGGACGTTGAACTGAGTAGGGGTTCTTCAGTATTTGGTGTGAGACGGACGTCCCAATGGCCGATAGGGAATGTTCCTGTAAATATGCAGGACAGGTACGAATAAGGCTTCACCAAATAAGTACCCGCCGATCAACGGAGGACATGACACAGGTAAGCAGCTGTGCCATTAGTGGTCCGTGGCTAAGGAATACAATTCCTGACAGGTGCGGTACCACAAAGTTGCAGGCGAAAATCAAATACTGATTTAACCGGCTGTGATACTGCTACCACTTACCAACCAATCCGGCAAGCGTTGGGTTTTAATGCCAATATACCCCTCAAAACACATGTTGAACTTGAAACAAAATGGGACGATACCCCATTTGGGTAGAGCTAGCAGCTTAGAATCCCACACCGGAAAACCAGTCAGCCTCACGCATTCTGGGGTAGATTTAAAGATAAAAACATCTACGAATTATGTTACGATATTTTTATATTTGCAGGTTCGCCGCATTTTTGGTTGTTTTGGTGACCACAACCACAGCAGTTGACAACACAATCTTCAAAAGTTGTTCAGAACGACCATTTTGCAAGTAACTACAACAAATTTCCTCGTGCAACCTTTTCTTATTAACAATGATATTTCAGACGACTCCGTAACTATGTGGTCGATGATAAATCCAAATACTCAGCCGATGTTTATTCTTCATCTATCAAGGACAACATATTGATGGTACCTTTAAAGAACGAAAACGGCAACAACTTGAACCTACTGCTCTCTATGTTTGAAGGCAACAAAATAAGGGTTAAAATTGAGGACCCAAATAGCAAAAGATTTGAACTTGGAGATATCGTCATCATCGAAGAACTGAAAGAGTTACCGTAAGTTACCACTTTGGTTTACTATTTTTATGTTTGTTTTAATTCATTAAAAGTCTTTTAACACTAATACTACACAGTAAATTAATATGGTTATTTTTAATTAATCATACAAATATATTCATTTCACTAAACTCCTTAAATTTTAATTGCCTTATATATAGTTCGCCTTACTCTTCGAAACACTTCAAGAACCCTGTGGTATTCTTTTAACGTAATTACAGCTGCAACGCTTCTTCGGTTTGATCAGAGGCGTAGCAAGGCTACTGTAACACTATTTTCAAAATGACAACAAAAACTATTAAAATACTACAATTATTTGTCGTAGTATTTTACACACCTTTTTACTAATTTCTACCCATCTATCATTAATTTCCCAGATTGGTAAGTGACACTTTGGATGGCACAGATGGTAGCCTATTAGTAACTCCTCAAGACGATACTATTCCTTATCAAGCAATTATTGATGCTGGACCACCACTAACTATAACTTTCTACTATCAAGGATTGAAACAAGTTGTCTTAGATGGTGAAAGATTAGTATATGAAAGCGTAAGTTCACGTATTTTAACATCAAACAAAAATATGTCAATGTATCGTAAATCTAGCTTAATTTGTTTTAACTGTTTTTTTAGACCAATGACAGTAAAGCATTTACTTTCAAAGCAGACTTTCCTGAAGCTGATAGACTATACGGGCTATTAGACCACGCCTGGAATTTGGCTTTGGGGACACCAACAACGGTACTGCTGAATCTGGAGATCCTCTTCGTCTAAGAAATTCTGATTCTTGGGGCTACGAAGCCAATTCACCAGTGGCCCTGTATGGAGCCAGACCAGTGGTGTATGGTCATTCGTAAGTATGCAGGCGATTTCTATATTGAACCTTCACAGCTTTATAACATATTAAAAATATATTAAAATAATCAATCACGTTTGTTTTAGTAAAAATAAAACCTCTGGTATCTTTCTCCACAACGCAGCCGAACAATGGATAGACGCTTCTTCTGGATCAGACGACAAAGACCCATCAGTTTATTTCATCGTGGAGAGAGCAGCATTTGATCTATTTATCCTTCTAGGACCTACCCCCAAAGAAATCGTTAGGCAGTTCACGGGACTAACGGGCAAAGCCCATTTACCTCAGGTAATTTAAACACATTTTATTCAAAAATAAAATTTTTCAATCAGGCTAACTACTGTATCTGAATCAATGAGTCACGACAAATACATACACAACAATTAAAGATTTATTGTATTTAAATATGACTGATACATTTTTAGATCTGGGCACTCGGTTACCATCAATGCAGATATTCCTACATATCCCAAGATGACGTAAAAGACGTAGTAGCTCTCATGGATGAAAATGATTTCCCCTTTGACGCCATTTGGCTGGACGGAGACCATACAGACGACTACAAATGGTTCCACTGGAACCACACCACATTCACTGATCCTGTTGAGCTACAACAAAACATTTCTGCTACTGGAAGGGTCTGCGTTGCAATTTCCGATCCCCACATTAAAGTCGACGATGATTACGACGTCTACGCCGGAGCTAAAGGCAAATATTTTGTCAAATGGGCAAATGGAAGTGAATATGTTGGTAAGATGTGAAATTACACTAGATGTGTATCATAATATCTATATTTATGTTTGTGGCTAGCTGATTGTTGGCCTGGAGCATCCAGTTGGATCGACTATTTAAACCCTGAAGCCGCTGATTATTATTCAACATGGTTTTCTTTTGAAAAATTCAACGGTAGTACTCCAACGTTGGCTGGCATCTGGAACGATATGAATGAACCTGCTGTGTTTGATGATAGTACCGAAAAGACTATGCCATGGGAAGTACAGCATTACGGAGGTGTTGAACACGGAGATATTCATAATATCTACGGTCTTCTTCATGTACGTAATTCTCCTAAGTAGCATCATATAAAACATTTATTAAACTCCTAATTTTAGGTCAAATCTACCCATAAAGGTTTAATGGACAGAGACCAAAATCTAAAGCGTCCTTTCGTTCTAACTAGATCCAACTTCGCGGGATCTCAAAGATACGCTGCCATGTGGACCGGTGACAACAGCGCCACCTGGGAACACTTTGCCAACTCCATTTCGGAATGCATGAACGCCAATGTGCTGGGAATGGTATTCTGTGGAGCTGATATCGGAGGCTTCGTCGGTGATCCGTCTGACGAACTTTTACAAAGATGGTATCAGGTAAATATCGGAAGCTGCACCTTTAACGTCTTTTAAAAAAAACAACAAAATTTTTTAGGGAGCAGTTTGGACTCCTTTCTTTAGAGGACACTCCAGTTTTAAACGACGTGAGCCATATCTATTTTCCAAAGAAGTTCAAGATGTAATCAGAAGTGCTTTAAGATTACGTTATCGACATATTCCAACAATCTACACCCTCTTCTACGAACACACAGTTACAGGAGATCCTATCATTAGTCCACTTTACTATCAATATCCAGGAGTTAATGACAGGGATACTCAAACAATGATTGGTTAGTTACACCATATTATTACCATCATATTTATTTCTTTGTAATATAACTTTTTATTGTTTTTCTCTCTCCAGTAACTATTAACTCTGATACTAAATCAATTATGCTTTAGGTACTGATATAATGTCCGTTGCTGTCACCAAACCTGGTGTAAAAATCCGTTGAAATCTACTTCCCTGGTAGCTACTCTGACACTGATCCCTTTGACAAAAACACCGACTTCTGGTATAGAGTTGATAAGTACCAATTCTCCCAATTTAGAGCTGGACTAGTTGAACAGGTCGAAGTCGATATCGATAGCGTACGTAGTTTTTAATATATTAAAAGTATAAGAAAAACGTCTAAACATAAAAAGATCCTAATACACGCAAACAAACACAAACCTTCAGTTTTTGAGCTGTTTATATATTTTAGATATTATAATTTACAGCTTTTGTTACGAAAGCAAAAGAGAACAACACTAGGACCTTATAACATGCGGGTACCGATACAGTTTTAAGCTTATACAACACATAATCCTGGTCATAAAGACAATATTATGAATAATTTATTAACCGATACAGCTGGCATGGCTTCAGAAAACTCTGTTTTGTAAAATGGAGACGTGAGCTTTAAGAAAATCAAGCGATAAGCATTCGAAACCTGCTGTTATCGAAGGAAAACGTATATCATGTATCAAGTTATCAACCTAAGGTTGTATTGTTAAGCAGCGGGACCTACAGTCCACTTCCAGAGAAGACGGTCGGATGAATTATCTGTAATTTAGACGTAAATCATGCTATACTGAACCATGGTGGTAGATCATTTAATAGGAAAGAGGTAGGTATAGCGTTAACCAAAAACGAGATTAGAATTATTCAGGAGTTTTGTAAATAAACATCTAAGCTAAAATGATTTCTATGAAGATGTGATACTAATAGATAGAAAAAATGCATGTCCCACAAATTGATGCTTAAAGCTAAACGAGCCAAAAATTAACATTTATATGTTTTCCTTATCTTATTTTTTAATGTTCTATACAAGTCCATTCAATTTTTAGTCGCCAGTATTCTACAGAGCTGGAAGCATCATCTTCAACCTTGACACCCCCCGAAAATCAATAGTTAAGCCAAGGATGATTTCTACTCGATATATGTCAACATTGATAGAGTAAGTAAATAAAAAATATATATTTTGTTTCAGTGTGCTATAACGTAATAAGACTATTAATTCATTTTTAATTTTTAGAGAAATTCAGCTAAGGGTCGTCTATTCAAAGACGATTTGTACAGCTTCAACTACGAAAAGAAGAACTACTATTATAGTGAAGCCGAATGGGTTCCAGAATCTGAAAAGATGCTGATAAAGTGAGTTTTCTTGTGCTTTTATTATCTTCTAAACCAGCCAGACTATACTTTTCAATATCATCATAATACAACTTAAATTTCATTATATTTAACTTGTAGATTTTATCTAATTTTATCATGCCATGGCAGTAGGTGTTCTTTCATCAAGCCGTTGCCATATTGTGCGATTCTGCTAATCATAAGATCATTTCGCTATCCTGCTTTAATTCTTTTTGTGCGCTATTCGTCCTTGACTACTGCTCCCAAATTTTCTCAGCTAATAACATATTAGTCTCTTTCTGTTTCTTTCTTTGTTTCTCTTCAATCTTTCTTCTAGCTTTTATTTCAGATTTATGTCCCTTGTTCTTTTTCTTACGCTTTTCCTCGTTTTTTTTAGTTTTCTCTGTTTTCAAAGAATATCAGAAAATACTCTGTGTCTAGATTAAAATATTTTTAAGTTTACTTTTTCTGGGTTCATATTTTTTTTCTTACTATGCAATCTTTGTCCAAAACCAGTTTTGAACAAAGCATCGACAAGTCTCTAAAAAGTAATTCCTTTCGACTAGATTTCTCATTCTATCATTTTTATAGCTCTCTTAATTTTCTTTTTTATTTCTTGCATCTTGTTTATTTATATGTACTCACAGTTTAGTAAAGTAATTAAGTGTCTTTAGTTTTGGTTACCCAAGGTACCACACAGACCACAAAGTGCACCCAGTACTTGATACGATGTTACATTAAGATTAAAAGTTTTCAAATATATAGAAATTATTTCTCTCTTACAGGACAATAAGCGGAGTACCTGATCAAAGCATCATCGTATTTTTCACTAGAGTTGTAGTACATGAACTACTTTCTACAGAAACAGGTAAGTTTTGCTTTATTTTTAAGAATCGTTAACATAAATTGAGGAATCAAATAGGAAGATTCCACGTCACCAAAACGGGTTTAAACAACCACTCGTATAAGTTAAAAATCTTATTTTCTCGTCTTTATAGTGGACTATAAAGAGATATTATTAAAAGTATCGAAAACATCTACCACAACAACAAAATGGTCAACAAAAGTCAGAATAGATGGACACCTTACAGAACCTATAAAAGTAGGCAGCGGAATAAGGCAAGGGGATTCGTTGTGCCCCATGCTCTTCAATTTGACAGAATGGGAAACAAAGAAATAAAAATACTTTTTTACGTAGATATATGGATAGTCCAAGATAAAGATAGTCTGCAAAGACTGGTCCCCAGATTTAACATAAAAGCAAAATAATTTAATATGACAATCTCATCTCAGAAAACTAAAACAATAGTTGTCCGCGAAGAACCAATCAGATGTAAAATAGAAATTGATGGCATCAGTATTGAAAAAGTAATGGAAATAAAATACCTGGTAATTACAGTGTCTAGCTATGGAGACCAGGACAAAGAAGTGAGAGATCAAGTACAAAAAGCAGATAGACTGGCAGGATGCCATAATAACACTATATGGCGAAACAGAAATATTAACAGTGAGATGAAGTTAAGAATTTATAAAGCCAGTGTAAGACCAATTAGGGCATATGCCTCAGAAACAAGACCCGATACAGCCACAATGCAAAGGCTACTGGATGCTGCAGAAATGAGAGTACTGATAAGAATTACAGGAAATTAGCTGAGAGATGGAAAGGGAAGTGAACAAATTAGAAGAAAATGTAACGTAGAGAGTATAAATGAATGGACATAAAATAGAAAAATAGAATTGAATAACAACATAAGCAGAATGGAGGAAACTTGTGTCATCAAAATAGCAAGAAATTAGTCACCAATCGGCAGAAGAAGTATCGGACGACCGCGCAAAAGATTGAGCTACAACCTTCCATAGAGGTATCAATCCGCCAATGAACAAGCAGAATTGCTTATAAAGAGGAACAAGAAGAAGACCAAAAGATATATATTTAAAAACTAGATTAGAATAACTTTAATATAACAACAAAGTCAATTAATCAATGTATATCAAAGCAAACCTTACAGGGAGATTTGATGAAATAAAACAACATAAATGCACACAGACAACGATATTTTTTGTGTCTACATGGAAAGGACCGCTTATTCTTGCCTTCTAGCCCTCTAGTGGGAGAGAAGATCACCCAACAAGATGGGTCGATTAAATTACAAAAAAATGCAAAATACCTATGCATGAGTTAAAAGGAATAACTAGAGACGGAGATTTTTGTCCACCTGGCGGCCAGGACTGAAGAGAGAGCCTTTTAGTGCTCCCTACAACCAAATTATTTTTTAAAATGACACTTGCTGTAGTGAAATACTTTTAAATCAAAGATTTATTTATTTATTCAATCAAAACGTAAAAAGATACCTAATTTTTTATTAATCTTCATTATTTTTAGGTGAACTGCAAATCAAGAAAACAATGTTTACGAAAACCGCAGGTGGAACACCTCTTCATGAAATTGATATAGTCAAAGCATTAAGAGAGGGAAATGGAACTTTAGAACTTAGTTTTTAATTTAATGTAGTATTTTGTCAATAAATGAGCTTTTTTATGTTTTACCATAAAAAATGTAAAACTTAATCTTTTTTATTTCAAAATATTTTAGAAGCGAAGCTTCTATAGACAGTAGACGAGCTCCAAAGATTAACACATATCTTCAATACAACAGTTAAGAAATACAATATGATAATAAAGGGTGTGTCAGAGTAGATTTTAGTTTTTAAATCAATAAAACTCTGTTTCAGAACCTGTTAGAAAAACATTTATTACGAAAATAGACACACAGAACATGCGGATTTTATTTCTTAAATAAACACGTCGGTTAGATGTTGACCATCTCGCTCGTAGCACTCTTACAATCTGGATCGCAAATTACAAAAGACGCTCTCACACATATTCACTGGAATGTTGTTAGCATTACGAATATTTTGCTTCGGCTCTTTGATTGTGGCTGGTGGATTAGCGTAGATGATTTGCTTTAAATACCCCCACAGAAAAAAAATTTAAGGAGTTAGGTCAGGGGACCTTGGGGGAAAACGAATATCACAATTTTGTGAAATCAGTGTGCCTGGAAACATTTCTGTTAGGGCGTTTATTGAAGTGCCTCGCTGTGTGGTGTAGCACCGTCTTGCTAGAACCATGTATTGCCTGGATTAATCCTTCTTTAAAATACACTGGATACTAGCACGAGACAAATTTAGTGCTTGTGCATGTTTGCGAGCACGTCGAACTCTTGCAACATTGACAGAAGTTCGAATAGTTTTTGGTTTGCCTGGATGTTTCACATTTGTAAACAACTTCTTCTTCCCTAAATTTCTTTTCCCATGCGTGCACTAGTATCGCGGCTGGTGCATCACCCTCGCGTCTAATATTGTACCGTACACAAAAACGCCGTCGAGCAACTGTATAGGAATCGTTGGCTTTAAAAATACGCCTTAACCATTTAGGCACGCTGCGTTTTCGTCCACTGTTCCATGGTAACTGAAATTCGCACGTGTAGGCTACATGGCTGACAAATCGTTTACATGGAATTTCGAACAGGGTCGGCGTAAGGTAAGTTTAAATACTAAAATCTACTCTGAGACACCCCTTATCAGCAGAAAAAAACCAAATGTATGACAACATCTAAATACCCACTACGGTGTAAAATCCAAATTGATGGGAAAATATTAAAGCAGGAAGCAATGTTTAGATATCTGGGAATAGATATAACTAGTTACGGAGATATTAAAGAAGAAGTACGACAACAAAGCTTAAAAGCAGGTCAAGCGGCAGGTTTTATTCATGACACAATTTGGAAGAACAAACAAATAAGACAAAACACAAAAACAAGAATCTATAAAGCAGCAATTAGACCTATATTAACATACACGGCGGAGACAAGACCTGACACATCTAAAACGAAACGACTGCTAGAAACAACAGAGATGAAAATACTCGACGAATATCAGGAAGAAGTTTGTTGTATAGGGAGAGAAGCAAAAACATAAGAAGAGCATGCAATATAGAAGACATAAATGGATGGGTGGACAAATCGAAAACAGGAGTGGAACGAACACATCAGTAGAATAGCAGAGGATAGGATAGTACGAATAGCATGAGATAAGTCACCAAATGGACCAAGAAGTATTGGCAGACCAAGAAAAAGATGGTGTGACAATTTAAACAATTTAGGAGGCTAATATTGAAGAAGAAATATTCTTTAAAGCCCACATACTAACAGGAACATGGCGAAAGAAGGATTATGGCGAAAAAATTAAGGTAATGAAAGAAAAAAACAAACTCAGATTTTCTTACTGAGAAAAGATCTTCATCAACGATGACCTGACCGAAAAAAGAAAGACACATGAGGCAGGAAATCGTAAATAAAGGCAAGGAATTGAGCTGAAGGTAGAAATGTGAAGATAGGGTACAAAAAATTAACTGTGGATGGCATAAAAATGAGTATGGGCCGGAAATGGTACTTTTAAACAAGAAAATTCTAGTAATATGGACCCAAAAAACGACATATAGTACTGGAAAAAGGAAAAGATGGCCCATTATGCCAACGGACCCTAGCGATGAACAGAAAAATGAGTTTGAACATAAATAGCAAAATAAAAAATAAGAGTTAAAATAAGTACCTAAATATTGCTACATGGAATGTACGAGGAGTATACGAGGAGGAGCATTAATTAACCTAGTAGGAGAACTAAAAAAATATAAAATACACATCTTAGCAATACAGGAAACACATTAACTGGAAACGACATTAAAAAGATTAGCCCATACACGTTTTACACAAGTGGAGTCGATAATAGGAATTTTGGAGTGGGTTTTCTGGTACATGAAGACGTGGAGCAAGTAAAACGATTTATAGTAAAATCTGACAGAATGTGTGCAATTAGAATTAAGGGAAAAAAGAATATGATATCGTTGATAAATATACATGCTCCAACAGAAGAAAAAGACGAAGAAGTGAAAGACGAAATTTTACGAAGAATTAGAGTCATTGTGTGAAGAAATGCCCAAACAAGATACTAAAATTATTATAGGCGACGCCAATGCAAAGATCGGAAGACAAGATATATATAAAACCATAACAGGGGTGAAAGTAAACATTTAAATACAAATGATAACAGACAAAGATTAATAACATTCGCAATTGAAAACAGGATGAAGATAATAAGTAGGTACCCATTTTAGGAAAAAATATATATATATAAAGGAACGTGGAAAATTCCGGGATGAAATAGAACTAATCAAATAGACCACATCTTAATACAAGAGAAATTTGCCAATTTAATAACAAATGTGAAAACGTGCAGAGGGGCTGACGTAGACTCAGATCATTTTTTGGTTAAAATTAATATGAGAGAAGCAATAAATAAAAAGCATAAACGGAAAAAGAAAGTGCAACGTAAATTTAACTTTGAAAAACTGCGAAAATTTGAGGTAGCGCAGGTTATCAAAGGATATACAAGAAACCTACGCGAAACAAGATAGTACTACTGTGAGTAACATACAACAAAGTTCTTGAAAATGACAAACCCTATAAAGGAAGCAACGTTGAAGAACATACCAAGAACAAAAAGATTTAGAAAAAACCACTGGTTCAATGAAGAATGCAGAACAGAGTTAAAAAAGAGATCAGATTTGAGATTAAAAAGTTTACGATCGCAAAAACAAGACGACCTAGAAAGGTATGCCGAACAACGAAAAAAAGTAAAGAGAATCCTAAGGGAGCGCAAACGAAAGTATAACGGATGATAAAATTAAGCGCATTGAAAAAAATTACAAGAAAAATTAAATAAAAATTTTTTATAAAGAAGTAAAATACATTAAAACTGGGTACCAGGGAAGAACGATAAATGTAAAAGATAAGCAAGGACACCTGATAGTGGACGAAGACCAAATATGTGAAAGGTGGAAAGAATAATTCGAAGAGATGTTAAATGAAGAAGTGACTACTGAAGAAAATTGTTATGTTCCTAAACCTCAAATAGTAATAGAAGAAATACCAAGGCCCACAAGAGAAGAAATTGAAGAAATAATAAAAAGATATGAAAAATCAAAAGCCCCGGGGAGAGCGGCATTGTGGCAGAGAACATAAAATATGGAGGAGAGACCTTAATAAACAAACTTGGCGAGCTAATACTAGAAGTATGGGATGCCGAAGAAATGCCTCAAGAATGGAATAAGTCGATTAAAATTCCTATACACAAAAAGGGAGATAGAACTGATTGCGCAAACTATAGAGGAATATCTTTATTAGAAGTAATTAATTATTAGAAGAAAGTACTCGCCATACTAATTAAAAAACGATTAGAAATATATATATATATAATATATAATATATATATATAATATAATATATATAGAGAGAGAGAGAGAGAGAAGAGAGAGAGAGAGAGAGAGAAGAATCTAGGAGAATACCAGGGAGGATTCGGAAAGGAAGATCAACAACCGATCAAATTTTTATGCTAAAAACAAATCCTGATCAATTGCTATGAATACAACATCTCAGCACAAGTACTTTTCATTGATTACAAAGCTGCCTACAATACAATAGACAGAAACAAGTTAATAGAAACAGTAAAAGAATTCAAGTGTCAGAAAAAATAATAAGATTGGTAAAAAATGACAATTAGACAAACCATTTATGCTGTGAGATGCAACGGTACAATCTCAGAAGAATTTGAAGTGAAAAAAGGTGTTCGCCGAGGAGACTCGTTGTCTACATTGCTATGTAATATAGTTCTAGAAAAAAATTGTAAGGGATAGTGGGATAAATAGGTCCGGAACTATTTTATACAAGGAGCACCAATGCTTAGCATACGGTGATGACGTGGTTCTTATTACAAGAAATGGAAAAGAGCTATCAAATATAACAAAAAGATTGATTCGGAAAAGCTCTAAACTGGGACTGAAAATTAATATTAATAAATCGAAATACATGGAGATCTCGAGCAAAAAGGAATAAACACCAGGAATCCTTTAAATTGGAGGTGGAGGATGGATCAGTTGTAGAATTCGAGAAGGTGGATGAATATATGTACTTAGGTACTCTTATTGATCAGACATGTAAGGAAGAAGCTGAAATCAACCTGAGACTGACCAAGAGCAACAGGTGTGCTGGAGCCATGAGCAAAATAATTAAGGCCAAAGATATATCTCGTAATACAAAAATAAGAGTATATAAAAACTATAATTAGACCCACAATGCTATACGCTGCCGAGACATGGACTATGAACAAAACCATACAGAATACATTGGAAGCATGGGAAAGAAAGATTCTTCGCAGAATATTTGGTGGAAAACTAGTACAAGGAGAATGAGAAGAACGAACTAATGCAGAAGTGTATCATTTGTAGCTAACCCTATAATAACAAGAGTGGTAAAAAAACGTAGACTAGAATGGCTCAGTCATCTAGAAAGAATGCAAGGTGATAGACTAGTCAAAAATATTGCTTGGAGAGTACCTGAGGGCAAAAAAAGAGGAAGACCAAGAAAGAAATGGAGAGATGTAGTGATGGAAGATGTCAGAGAGATGGAATCAGAGATTGGAAGCGGTTAGCTAAGAATAGAAAACGATGGAAATTATCCATCCAGCAATGGCCTAAAAGGCCTGTTAACGCTCTACATACATACATACTAACAGGAAGAAGAAGAAGATGTATGAAATAAAAGGTACGATATTGTAATATTTGTGAAAGTATAAGTGTGTATAAAGATGAGAAGATACAAAAGCAATAAAGAAAATGTTACAGCGGAAGACGAAAAAAAAAAAGAAAGATGCACAAGATGGTTGGATGATTTGAAAGACGATCTGAGCATTATAAACGTAAGATATCGGACAAGGGCCCAAAAAAAGGTCTGAAGGGGACAACATAGCTAGACAGACAAATATTCAGTGTTTTGATGTCCACAGAAGATATATTTAGAAAACTATTTAAAAAATATCTGATAAAGTAGCTATTCTGCAATTAATACCACTCCTCGTAATATTAATTTTATTCAAGTATATGCTCCTACAGCAGAAAAACCAGAAAGAGAAGTACGAGAATTCTACCAAGAGATCAAACAGCTAATGAAGATCACAAAGAAAAATGCCTTAAACATTATTATGGGAGATTTTAATGCCAAAGTAGGTGAAAGGCGACCGAAGATGTAGTAAGAAACTTTGATTTGGACAAAAGAAATGATAGAGGAGAAAAAACTGGTCCAATTTTGCCAAGAAGAAAATATAATTATCGCAAACACCTGGTTTAAACAACCCAAAAGAAGATTATATACATGGAAAGCACCTGGCGATAATCAAAGCCACATAATAAGAAATCAGATTGATTATATATTAATTGACAAACGTTATAGAAATGGAATCAGGAGAGTTAAAACATATCCCGGGGCAGACATCGGTTCCCACCACAATCCTGTTGTTGATAAAGTTTTAATTAAACTAAAGAAAATCAAATACAGAGAGAAGATAAAACCTATTCGTATCTATAACAAAACATATAGAACCGGTACAAAGATTCCAGGTACCTGGAATCCTTGTACCTGGATAACAAACGATCTTGACCAGGAGGTAGAGATACGTGCTAGTATAGAATATGCTAGGTCCGCATTTCAACGAATGAAAAAATTCCTAATAAAGTCTACGTTATCGTTGGATATCCGATACCAATTTGTAAAAACGTTTATTTATTCCATATTGCTATATGGAGGGGAAACAAGGACTCTCGGAATTACAAGTATGAGGCGAATAGAAGTCTTTGAGTCAAAAGAAAAGGCAAAAAAGTATTTTTGAAGTGTGTATATTTTTAATAATTCCTAGCTGAGCGCTTTCGGCTTTACAAAGCCATCATCGGAGCTATGGTCAATTTATAAATACCACTACAATGGAGAGATCTCATTTCCTTATATGTTAAAATATTGATTTTTTATTTAATTACTTTATTTAATGTGTCTGTGAAGTCCAGTGTCGGTTTTTTATATGTTTTTTCAAGAATTTTAACAACTAAGTAATTAAATAAAAAATCAATATTTCAACATATAAGGAAATGAGATCTCTCCATTGTAGTCGTATTTATAAATTGACCATAGCTCCGATGATGGCTTTGTAAAGCCGAAAGCGCTCAGCTAGGAATTATTAAAAATATACAGACTTCAAAAATACTATTTGTGCCTTTCTTTTGACTTGTCATAAGTGTGTACAAAAAATATATCAGTCTTTTGATTTTTAGAAGTCTTTGAGATGTGGGTTTTTCGAAGGATGCTGTAGATCTCTTGGACAGAGCACTGCTGTAGATCTCTTGGACAGAGCACGTGACCAGTAACGAGGTGCTATCAGAATGGGTACTGAGTGAGAACTACTAAATATTAAAAAAACAGAAAAACGAGTTATCTAGGACATATTTACAGAGGAGAAAAATACAACTTCCTACGGCTTATAATGAAAGGGAAAGTGGAAGGAAGAAGAGATCCAGGAAGAAGAAAATGCTTCTGGTTGAAGAATGTAAGAAACTGGACAGGTATGGACACATATTCGATACAAAGAACAGCTCAAAATAGAGAGCAATTTGCTGTAGTTATAGCCAACGTTCAGTAATGGAGAAGACACCTTAAGAAGAAGATTAAAAATCAATAAAAACGGCTTTAAAAAAATTGAAAATAGGCAATAAAAATTGTAAAAACTCTTTAAAATTCAAACATTATTAAAATGTTAAAAAATGTTTAAAAAAATGTTGAAAAACACACAATTTAATTAAACATTCATTAAAAATTATTTAAAAACTATTTTAAAATATACTAAAATTATAAAAAAATAATATTAAAAACTGTAAAAAATCATTTAAAAAATTAAAATTTATTAAAAAATCAAAAAATGTTTAGGAAATGTTTAAAAATACAAAATTTAATTAAAAATTCATTAAAAAATTGTAAAAATTATTTATAAATATATTGAAATTGTAAAAACTAATATTAAAAATTGTAAAAATTCATTTAAAAATTTAAAATTTGCTAAAAAGTTATAAAATGTTTAAGAAAATGATGAAAAACTACACAAAATAATTAAAAATTCATTCAAAATTTTTAAAAATTATTTAAAAATATATTAAAGTTATAAAAAGTCATATTAAAATCTGTAAAAAATCATTTAAAAAATTGAAAATGTACTACAAAGTTATAAAATGTTTTAAAAAATGATTTAAAACTATACAAATTAATTAAATTATGATTCAAAATTTAGAGATAATAAAAAAATTAGTCAAAAATACATTAAAACTATAAAAAGTAGTAAGTACCAAAAACTGTATAAAAGCATTTAAAAATTGAAAATTTATTGCAATATTTATATTTAGAAAAATATAAAAATTAAGAAAAATATAGAAAAACTCACCCGTTAATTCTTGCAGATTTGCAGATCACCAATCCATTTTCAATAAAATCAGCTAAAAAACAAAAACAAAATTAGTTTACATAGTATTACCACAAAAACAGATAAAATAAATAATTAAATACCCTATAAAAAATGTAGAAAAAAGGAGAAAATTCGTTGAAAATCAGGTACATACCATAATATTGCCTTACTCAAAATCCAAACAAATTATTCACTAAAAAGTTTTTAAAAAAACAATTATTAGATTCGAAAATAAACGACGGATGACAGCTGACAAATTCGAATTCAAGAGACAGAACTAGTTCCGAACCCGAGTACGAATTTCTGCGGAAATTAACGCGTGCGATTTCCGTGCAAATGTACCGACAACCGTCACTAATTACGTACACTGAGCAAATGATGAATTGAGGGGGGACCTGGGCTTTTATAGGTTTGAGATCGTGACAGATCGGCTATCGAGCTGTCTGCATAGCAAGCGCTGTGATTGGTCAGCCATGACATCATGACTTTGACAACTAAAGTTCAAAACTTCTGAAATTAATAAATTAATAAATGTTTTTTTGTACTGTCAGGACTAAAAAAAAATTTAAAATCGACTGGCTTTTGTACATTTTAAATTGGAGTTCTCTATAATTAGTATTTTGAATTTTTTCAAATGCTCGTCTGCCATTGGTCGATCACCTGTCATTATTGTTTTGGAAAATGGTTTTACCTAGAAATGAATATTTTTACCTTTTATTTTATAAAATAAATATTAATAATAAAAAGAAACTAACAATATTATGACATTAGATATTCTTATTTATTATTTTCCCATTTCCAGTCCTTGCTTTAACCGTTTATGCCTAAATTATTGAGAAAAATGGTAGAATATACAATCAAAATAAAGTTATTTTATGCCTAAACTATTTATTACAGATCTAAAAGCTCCTCTAGCTTTTTATATTTATGCAAACTAGTTTTTCATAACACCTACTGAATGATTACCTGTCTGATATAACATCGCGCGCAATTGCAAAACCTGTTTTTTATTTTCATGTATTAGCTTCTCGTCTGCTGTAATATGTTTTCAGTCGCTTAGAGCATTTTTGTGAGGGCTTTCAGACTAAATAGTAAGTTTTTAATGATATATTATTTGTAATAGTTCAATTTTTTAAGTTATTTCTATGTTTTGATACTACTTTCACCATAAATTTTTTCACTTCATCCTAACTGATATCTATAACAGACAAGTGGGTTCTTTTAGGCAAATTTACTTAAAACTAAAATGAATATAACATCTCAATAGTCTAACTTTTAAACAAATATAGTAAAATTAACTTTGAAATTACAATATAAATCACAGAGACTCTTCAGAAGAAGCCCGAACAAAGTATAGATAGAAAGATATTATAAAGAAAACTAAACTAGTACCTATGTCTCAAGGAAAAGAGATGAAATGGATTATAAAGTTTAAAACAACTTTAGTTTAAGCTACATACAACTTGCTTTTGTCAATCATTCTCATATTCTTCCAACTGTTGTTATATTTTGATGTTACTCTTACTTAATTCCCTTCTAATTTACTCATATTCTATGACAAAGTAGTTATTCTAAATTAGGTTTATTAAAAGTATTACAAATTTAATATCTTAAAGTCCTAATCTTTGATAGAAATAGCAAAGCTTCTTTCTGAACTACAAAATAAAGCAAACAGAAGTGACCCAAATGAAAACAGGGATACACATATTGAACCCAAAAGAAATAAAGCAAAATTTGTTAAAAAGAATAGATAAAATAGGTAATAAAATCTCCAAGAGACATCAATTTGGGCTACTGCCTACTTTTTATTGTTTTTTATTGAAAGGTTTTTCATTCAATATTTTGATTAAATTACTATACTTTTTTAAACAACATCATATCTGATGTTTTGTAGACAAGGGAGATGTTCCAAAGAATATTAACTACAACTTATGAGGATATTTTACATCCAAGAAGTCTATCTTTTAAATAAAAATAGCAAAATTTACTTAGAGTGTACAAAAAAGCACATAGGAGATTAAGTGGAGCTGTCATTCAAGTACAGATATATTGAGAGAAGAACCAAAGTAAATTGACTTGAAAAAATGGGTGAAGTAAGTATTAAAGTTACAAAAGGACATTAGTATAGCCACTTGCTATTTGTTTTTGTCTGGTATTTACATTATTTTTTATTTTTTTGGCTATATTATAATGTTATTGTCACTTTCTTTCTTTCTATTCCACCATAACTTATATTTTATAGACAAAGTAGTTATTCTAAATCAAGTTTACTAAAAGTGTAACAAATTTAACATCTTAAAGACCTACTCTTTGATAAAAATAGCAAAGCTTCTTTCTAAACTACAAAATAAAGCAAACAGAAGTAACCCAAATGAAAACAGGGATACATGTTAAATCCAAAAGAAACAAAGCAAAATTTGTTAAAAAGAATAGATAAAATAGATAATAAAGTCTCAAAGGGACATCAATTTAGGCTACTGAATACTTTTTATTGCTTTTTATTGAAGGATTTTTAACATTCATTCAAAAATTTGATTATATTACTAAATTTTTTTATACATCATCATATCTTATGTTTTGCAGACAAGGGAGCTATTCCAAAGAATATTAACTAGAAGTTTAAGGATATTTAACATCCAGAAAGTTCATCTTTTAAATATATATAGCAAAATTTACTTAGAGCCTACAAAAAAGCACATAGAAGACCAGGTGAAGCTGTAATTTAAGTTCAGATCTATTGAGAGAAGAACCAAAGCAACCCTACTTGAAAAAATGGGTGAAGTAAGTATTAAAATTACACAAGGACATTAGTATAGCCACTTGCTATTTGTTTTTGTCTGGTATTTACATTATTTTTTATTTTTTTGTCTATATTTTAATGTTATTGTCACTTTGTTTCTTTCTATTCCACCATGACTTATATTTTATAGACAAAGTAGTTATTCTAAATAAAGTTTATTAAAAGTATTACAAATTTAACATCTTAAAGGCCTAATATTTGATAGAAAAAGCAAAGCTTCTTTCTAAACTACAAAATAAAGCAAACAGAAGTGACCCAAATGAAAACAGGGATACATGTTAAGCCCAAAAGAAATAAAGCAAAAGGTTTTAATGAGAATAGATAAAATAGGACATCAATTTGGGCTGCTGACTACTTGTTATTGCTTTTTATTGAAAGATTTTTTAACATTCATTCAATAATTTGATTATATTATTAAATTTTTTTATACTTCATCATATCTTATGTTTTGCAGATAAGGGAGCTATTCCAAAGAATATTATCTAAAACTTTGAGGGAATTTAACATCCAGGATGTCTATCTTTTAAATAAATACAGCAAAATTTACTTAAAGCCTGCAAAAAAAAGCACATAGAAGACCAGTTGAAGCTGTAATTCAAGTACAGATATGTTGAAAGAAGAACCAATGCAACTCTACTTAAAAAATAGGTGAAGTAAGTATTAAAGTTACAAAAGAACATTAGTATAGCCACTTGCTATTTGTTTTTGTTTGTTATTCACATAATTTTTCTATTTTTTTTCTATATTTTAATGTTATTGTCACTTTGTTTCTTTCTATTCCATCATGACTTATATTTTATAGACAAAGTAGTTATTCTAAATAAAGTTTATTAAAACTATAACAAGTATAACATCTAAAGAGCCTAATTTTTAAACAGAAATAGCAAAAGTTTCTTTATAAAGCACAAAAAAAAGCAAACAGAGGTGACCAAAAAGAACATAGGGATACATAGATTTTATTTAAAGAACAAAATCAAAATTTGTTAAAGAGAATAGATAAAATAGATAATAAAATCCCAAAGGGACATTAATTTGGGATACTGACTACTTTTTATTGCTTTTTATTAAAGGATTTTTAATATTCATTCAACAGTTTGATTAAATTACCAAATTTTTTTATACATCATTATATCTAATCTTTTGCAGACAAGGGAGCTATTTAAAAGAATATTAACTAAAACTTTGAGGGTATTTAACATCCAGGATGTCTATCTTTTAAATAAATATAGCAAAATTTACTTAGAGCCTACAAAAAAGCACACAGAAGACCAGGTGAAGCTGTAATTCAAGTACAGATCTATTGAGAGCAGAACCAAAGTAACTCTACTTGAAAAAATGGGTGAAGTAAGTATTATAGTAACAAAAGGACACTATTATAGCCACTTGCTATTGGTTTTTGTCTGTTATTCACACAATTTTTAATTTTTTTGTCGATATTTTAATGTTAGTTTCACTTTGTTTCTTTTGATTCCACCATCTTTGATAGAAATAACAAAGCACAAAATAAAGCAAACAGAAGTGACCAAATTGACAACAGAGATACATGTTGAACCCAAAAGAAATAAATCATAATGTGTTAAAGAAAATGGATAAAATAGGTAATAAAATCTCAAAGGGACACCAATTTAGGCTACTGACGACTTTTTATTGCTTTTAGTTATTAAAAGATTTTTAACATTCATTGAATAATTTGATTAAATACTAAATTTTTTTATACATCATTAAATCTAATGATTTGCAGACAAGGGAGCTATTCCAAAGAATATTATCTAAAACTTTGAGGGTATTTAACGTCCAGGATGTCTATCTTTTAAATAAATATAGCAAAATTTACTTAGAGCCTACAAAAAAAACACACAGAAGACCAGGTGAAGCTGCAATTCAAGTACAGATATATTGAGAGAAGAACCAAAGCAACTCTACTTGAAAAAATGGGTGAAGTAAGTATTATAGTAACAAAAGGACACTATTATATGCCACTTATGTTTCTTTTTGTTCCACCATTGTTTTATATTTTATAGACAAAGTAGTTATTCTAAATAAAGTTTATGTAAAGTATTACAAATTTAAAATCTTAAAGAACTAATCTTTGATAAAAATAGCAAAGCTTCTTTCTAAACTACAAAATAAAGCAAACAGAAGTAACCCAAATGAAAACAGGGATACATGTTAAATCCAAAAGAAACAAAGCAAAATTTGTTAAAAAGAATAAATAAAATAGATATTAAAAGTCTCAAAGGGACATCAATTTAGGCTACTGAATACTTTTTATTGCTTTTTATTGAAGGATTTTTAACATTCATTCAATAATTTGATTATATTACTAAATTTTTTTATACATCATCATATCTTATGTTTTGCAGATAAGGGAGCTATTCCAAAGAATATCATCTAAACTTAGAGGGCATTTAACATCTAGGATGTCTATCTTTTAAATAAATATAGCAAAATTTACTTAGAGCCTACAAAAAAAGCACACAGAAGACCAGGTGAAGCTGTAACTCAAGTACAGATATATTGAGAGAAGAACCAAAGCAACTCTACTTGAAAAAATGAGTGAAGTAAATATCAAAATTACACAAGGACATTAGTATGGCCACTTGCTATTTGTTTTTGTCTGGTATTTACATTATTTTATTATTTTTTTGGCAATATTATATTGTTATTGTCACTTTGTTTCTTTCTATTCCAACATGACTTATATTTTATAGACAAAGTAGTTATTCTAAATAAAGTTAATTAAAAGAGAAACAAATTTACCATCTTAAAGACCTAATCTTTGATAAAATCTTCTTTAAAGATAAAATCAAAGCTTCTTTCTAAACTACAAAATAAAGCAAACAGAAGTAACCCAAATGAAAATAGGGATACATGTTAAATCCAAAAGAAACAAAGCAAAATTTGTTAAACAGAATAGATAAAATAGATAATAAAGTCACAAAGGAACATCAATTTAGGCTACTGCATACTTTTATATTGCTTTTTATTGAAGGATTTTTAACATTCATTGAATAATTTGCTTATACATATTATTAAATTTTTTTATACATCATCATATCTTATGTTTTGCAGACAAGGGAGCTATTCCAAAGAAATATTAACTAAAACTTAAAGGTATTTAACATCCAGGATGTCTATCTTTTGAATAAATATAGTAAAGTTTACTTAGAGCCTACAAAAAAAGCACACAGAAAACCAGGTGAAGCTGTAATTCAAGTACAGATCTATTGAGAGAAGAACCAAAGCAACTCTACTTGAAAAAATGGGTAATGTAAGTATTAAAGTTACAAAAGGACACTATTGTAGCCACTTGCTATTTGTTTTTGTCTGTTATTCACATAATTTTCAATTTGTTTTGTCTATATTTTAATGTTATTGTCATTTTGTTTCTTTCTATTCCACCATCACTTATATTTTATAGACAAAGTGGTTATTTTAAATAAAGTTTATTAAAACTATAACAAGTATAACATCTAAAGAGCCTAATTTTTAAACAGAAATAGCAAAAGTTTCTTAATAGATCACAAAAAAAAGCAAACAGAGGTGACCAAAAAGAACATAGGGATACATAGATTTTATTTAAGAACAAAATCAAAATTTGTTAAAGAGAATAGATCAAATAGATAAATAAAATCCCAAAGGGACATGAATTTGGGCTACTGACTACTTTTTATTGCTTTTTATTAAAGGATTTTTAACATTCATTCAATAGTTTGATTAAATTACTAAATTTTTTATACATCATTATATCTTATGTTTTGCAGATAAGGGAGCTATTCTAAAGAATATTATCTAAAACTTAGAGGTATTTAACATCCAGGAAGTCTATCTTTTAAATAAATATAGCAAAATTTACTTAAAGCCTGCAAAAAAAGCACACAGAAGACCAGGTGAAGTTGTAATTCAAGTACAGATCTATTGAGAGAAGAACCAAAGCAATTCTATATGAAAAAATGGGTGAAGTAAGTATTAAAGTAACAAAAGGACACTCTTATAGCCACTTGCTATTTGTTTTTTCTCTGTTATTCACACAATTTTCAATGTTTTTGTCTGTATTTTAATGTTATTATCACTTTTTTCTTTTTGTTCCACCATTGTTTATATTTTATAGACAAAGTAGTTATTCTAAATAAGGTTTATTAAAAGTATTACAAATTTAAAATCTTAAAGACCTAATCTTTGATAAAAATAGCAAAGCTTTTTTCTAAACTACAAAATAAAGCAAACAGAAGTAACCCAAATGAAAACAGGGATACATGTTAAATCCAAAAGAAACAAAGGAAAATTTGTTAAAAAAATAGATAAAATAGATAATAAAGTCTCAAAAGGGACATCAATTTAGGCTACTGAATACTTTTTATTGCTTTTTATTGAAGGATTTTTAACATTCTTTCAATAATTTGATTATATTATTAAATTTTTTTATACTTCATCATATCTTATGTTTGCAGATAAGGAGCTATTCCAAAGAATATTATCTAAAACTTAGAGGTATTTAAAATCCAGGATGTCTATCTTTTAAATAAATATAGCAAAATTTACTTAGAGCCTACAAAAAAAGCACACAGAAGACCAGTAAAGCTGTAATTCAAGTACAGATGTATTGAGAGAAGAACCAAAGCAACCCTACTTGAAAAAATGGGTGAAGTAAGTATTAAAATTACTAAAGAACATTTGTAATAGCCACTTGCTATTTGTTTTCGTCTGTTATTTAAATAATTTGCAATTTTTTGTCTATATTTTAATGTAATTATCACTTTGTTTCTTTCTATTCCAACATGACTTATATTTATAGACAAAGTAGTTATTCTAAATAAAGTTTATTAAAAGTATTACAAATTTAAACATCTTAAAGGCCTAATCTTTGATAGAAAAAGCAAAGCTTCTTTCTAGACTACAAAATAAAGCAAAAAGAAGTGCCCCAAATGAAAACAGGGATACATGTTAAACCCAAAAGAAATAAAGCAAAAGGTTTTAATGAGAATAGATAAAATAGGACATAATTTGGGCTGCTGACTACTTGTTATTGCTTTTTATTGAAAGATTTTTTAAACAATCACTCAATAATTTGATTATATTATTAAATTTTTTTATACTTTATCATATCTTATGTTTTGCAGATAAGGGAGCTATTCCAAAGAATATTATCTAAAACTTAGAGGGTATTTAACATCCAGGATGTCTATCTTTTAAATAAATATAGCAAAATTTACTTAGAACCTACAAAAAAAGTACACAGAAGACCAGGCGAAGCTGTAATTTAAGTACAGATCTATTGAGAGAAGAACCAAAGCAACTCTACTTAAAAAATTGGGTGAAGTACGTATAAAAGTTAACAAGGACATTAGTATAGCTACTTGCTATTTGTTTTTGTCTATTATTCACACAATTTTCAATTTTTTTGTCTATATTTTAATGTTATTGTCACTTTGTTTCTTTCTATTCCACCATGACTTATATTTTATAGACAAAGTAGTTATTCTAAATAAAGTTTATTAAACAAATTTTACATCCCAGTTTCTTCTGGAGAAAATTCTTCACAAAACTCATTTGTCAATAGCTGTGGATCCCTCTCGTCATTATTTAGAAAAAAATGTATGGTATCTTTATAAAACTTTAAATCAGAATTTGTTGCCAATCAGTTACATAATGCGTTTCTAATAGTTTGACAACACTCTGGGCCTTCTTTTTATCACTTACTCTGCCAGCTTCAAATTATTCAGGATTAATTGAATCGAATAATGTTTTCCTTTCTTTAAATGCCCTTTCGAACACCGATGAATTATATAGTTGACTTCGCCCTGAACTTCAATTGTATATCATCTTGCTTCGAGATCCTAAAGCGTTATGCACTGTTGAAATTGAAAGT
The DNA here is from genome assembly GCA_918026665.1 of Diabrotica balteata. Lineage (NCBI taxonomy): Eukaryota > Metazoa > Arthropoda > Insecta > Coleoptera > Chrysomelidae > Diabrotica > Diabrotica balteata. Next base: position 136,628,678 of record OU898283.1, read on the forward strand.
GCCAAGCTCCTGGTGGTTTAATAACTTCTGATACTGAGGTTTTCCAATCGAACGCGTCCCAGTCTTCAACCAATCTATAGATTGTGGCGTTTTTGCTCTATTATAGCTATTTAGTTCTATGGATTCATATGTTTCTGTTTTTTTAATTTCGCCTTCAGAAATACCAAAAACTCTATCTGGTGGCATAAAACTGTGTGCTACAACTGGGAATATTAGTTCAATACAGCGATTATTAGCCGCTTTTTTATGAAGAAAACTTGCAAGCATGCCGATCATTGTAATATTTTTATTTTGACCTGGCCAGCCATCTTCACAAATCAAAATTTCTGTAACATCTCTGGAAATTTTATGTTTTGATAATCTATGAAACAAGACTGAAGCTATAACAGTTAACTTTTTTGGCAAATCTAAATTGGTCCATACATAAGCTGAAACTGTGTCAGAGTTTCATATTAGAAGTACCATTTACAAATTAAAAATTGTAAAGACTATAATTGGATAGAGAAGTAAGCTCTCTAATCAGGTAATTTTCGGAAGAGCTAAGTTTTTTTGACAATCCATTGAAAAAACTTCTCTCTCGTGCTGTTAGTTTTAACAATTTTGTAAAATGCTTTTGCTTTAAGTTTTATGTAATTCCTATAAAATATTAACTTCTTTTTTTTTGCTCCTCTTCGTTTTTCTGTCCTTATATTTTTCTTATATCTTAACAAAGAGAGCATGGGACTGTAATAGGTGTTCCAAAACCTTTATTATAGCGCGCTGCAAAATATGAACGAAAATAATGTTCCCTTAACCATAAGAGAGCTATCCACTGATATGACGTAAAGTTCAAAGAGCTTTCATATATTAAGATCATATGGTAGACAAGTTCTTTTCTTGATTTGACTCCTGCAGTAATGAGATTCCAGACATTTAAAACTCTTAATATAATTACTCATAGCTAACTTTTTTTGATCATTTTTTCTAGAACGCGGTCGCACTCCTCGTTTTTCTGATGGAGTTAATTCCTTAAAAAAACCTCTTTAACCACACCCTGAATTCTAATCTTTTTTCACGACCAAAATTTGCATAAAGGCTCTTCTGGCATACACTAATCCATTCATCACCTTGGTAATCTATACTTTATTGATACCTGTTTTTGAGAAATTGTGCTGCCCACTTCTCTCTCTGCTCGTCTTCTTCTTCTCTGCGGTGTCATAGCCTCACAACATTTTAATATGAAAGCATCTTGTTTTGATGAAATTTCATTTTGATTTAGATGAAAGTTTTAATGAAATTTCATAAAATCTTTATAAACGAATTGCAAATCCCTCATAGTAAATAAATTGCATTTCAAGAACTTTTTTATGGACACATCTTGGGTTTTCAGGCAAACCTTTAGCTGAATATCTAAAAAACAAAAAAAAATGATTAGTTTGATGCACTAAAACATTATCTAGCTCTCTATGCTTACTTATTTTTCAAGCGACTACCCTTTTGTGTTTATCACAAGCTGTACGATTCTTTTCCGTCTACATTCTGGGTCGTTTTTATCTATAGAGATACCAATATTATCGTTATCCATTACAACCAAACAAAAGGAAATTTTCGTAAAACCTACTTTGAATAAGGCAAGATGAGAAATTCTTTCAACAAACTGAAAAAAGTACTCTGCAGCAGGGGCAATTCAATTTCTGAAGACTTCTGAGATATGTGATAATGAGGCTTGGCTTTAAGAAAGAATTCGACAATTGGAAGCCTTCGAGTTATGGGCCTACAGAAGGATATTAAGAATAAGTTGGGTAAATAGAGTCACGAAGATCGAGGTGATGAGAAGAATGAGAAAAGATAAAGAGGTCTTCAATACAGTTAAAGTCGAAAACTGCAATATCTAGCACATGTTAGAGGGTGACGATAATATTGCAAGTAATAAAGTAAGGAAGAATACAGGTAGAAAGAGAGTCCCGCAGAAGAAGACGCATCTAATGGTAAATGCACATCTGCTGACCTCTTTGAGTAGCGGCAGTCGAAAGTGCGAATTGCCATGATGGTTGCCAACCTTCTTAGAGGAGATGGCACGTGAAGAAGAAGAAGACTTTGAATAATATCCAAACAACAGTAAAAACATACATGGTTAGAAACTGCCACATGCCATTTCGCGGGACGGCTAAGTCACGTGTCAGCCCAAACGTTTCGCTATTAGCAAGGCCGGACTTGGCGGTCTTTGCAACTAAATTTTTTTGTACAGCGGTTTTTGCAGCTAAGCGTATTGTCTCGTTTAAAATTACTCCGGTTTAAGGTTGAATTTGCACTTAAAATATGTTTGAACTTATGTATATACACATAAAGAACAAATTCCCGTATCAAACGCAGATTTCACAAAAATGTGACTTAACAGGTTTTTGCTTCTATACCCCTCTCTATAAATTCTTTTCCCTCTAAATTCTCGTATATTTTAATATGTTTTATTTTGCAATATTAACGTTTTATGTAATTTTATTAAATTATAATTGTTATTGTTATTTTTTTTTATATTTTTGTAAGCTTTGTCCATAAAATTGTACAATTTTCAGTGACAATAAGGCATATTTCCATTTATTCTATTCTATTCTATTGATGATAACAGAAAGGCACATAGAACAGTAATTATTTATCAAAGAAATAATGAAGGATTCTATAAACGAATAAATAAAGATAAAAATTAACAACAGTTAATAAACAATAAATAAAAATATCCTTAAATTATAATACATAGTGGCGACGAATAAAATATTTAAACATCACCATTGAGCCTTAATAAAATACGACGGGATATATTACTCATATAAGCAATGAGTAAAAGACTTGCTGTGGAATGAAATCACCAATTTTATGACAGGAATATGATTGTCAGTATACTTTTGACCACCGCGCGGTTATTTCGTAGTGTTAAACACGTTTTGTGCCGTACAGTGTTTATGTGTTACATTATTAAGGATTATTAGGATTATTAATTATAAATTGGTAAGTACTTATTGTGCTAATTAGTATTATAGTTTTAATTTTATAGCAAAATCATTTTTAAATTAAATACTCACTCTATAAAGCCTTTCCTATCAATTTTGATCTGTTACGGCTTTTTTCAATTTGTTATTAATATA